>APFE031673557.1:182247-202719 GCA_000404065.3 Pinus taeda | reverse complement strand
CCTAAACGACGTTTTTTGGGGAATCCAGGGGCAACATGGGTCCATGAAATGGACCGATGTTTCCCATTCCAACAATGATAGTGCTCGAATAGATCTTTCTAATGAGCTACTGTACGCGTCAAATGGAGATCATATGCTAAAGTTACGACCCCCGGGAAGTTGATGTACCAACTTACCCCCAAACGGGGCCCACAGTTTGGCGTTTCATCTCCTAGGGTTAGGTTTTGGAATGTTAAAGGTTTTTCATTGTTTCTCAACAATAAATAGGCCTTCGAGCCTCATTGTAAGTCAGTTCAGAGGCATGTAGCCAACACATCTCTTCTCAGAGATAAGCTACCATCGCCCTAGCTAGTTTATTTCCATTTTCTGATTGTAAGCATATTTCAGTATTTTCCATTAATGAAATGAAGTATTATTTCCGCTGCATATTTGTGTATATGGTTATCTCTGTAACTTGTTGCGTTCCAGTTTAAATCCGGATCACTAGCGCTGCCTCTTGGTCTTGTGTCAGCTCTGTTAGCCTTTGTGCAGCGACTGATGTCTCTACGTCAACCTCTTGGCTCTCTGCTTCAACTCTTTGGCTCGTTGCGTCACCCATGTTGGCCTCCTCAGCCTCTGCGTAGATCCCCGCTGCCTCTGCTTCAACCTTCCCAGGCTTTGCATTGTCTCTCCGACACTTTCTTTGCCTCTCTAATATGTATTCTCGACATTCTGCCAAACTGCCCCTTGCTGCAGCAGATCACTAACTCGATTTCTCAGCAAACCCTGCCCCAGAAAATCGAATTGACTAATCAACTTGGTGTATCTCCA
The DNA here is from genome assembly GCA_000404065.3 of Pinus taeda. Classification (NCBI taxonomy): domain Eukaryota; kingdom Viridiplantae; phylum Streptophyta; class Pinopsida; order Pinales; family Pinaceae; genus Pinus; species Pinus taeda. Next base: position 201,909 of record APFE031673557.1, on the reverse strand, counting down.
ACTTACCCTCAAGCCTCCTCTTATACTTTTCCTGTTGCGTCTTCAACGACCGAGATTAAGTCCCCAATCGACAACTAAGATTAGATTTGGCTTGATTCATGTCATTTAGAACATTCTCACCCAATTTTATATTAATACCCATTAATATTTTAATTTCCCTAAGTTTAGACTTAGGAACCCCATTAAAAATATTAATTATTTTAATATCTCTCCAACTTGGTGGAATTTCCCCAAACCATTTCTGGGTCTTGGAGATCTTATGTGCCTTAGCCTCTCCACCAATTTTCATGGCTACAACACATTTGATGCTACCACAAATCAACACTCTCTCTTAGCGAGGAATGTGCTCTAGTAATGCTTCACCATGAAAACATCACACTGATCTTACACACCGGTACCTGTGTTGATGCTTGGCCTACTGCCTCACATCGTCTGCATTGCTGTTTCATGTACTGCTGCCCATGACATTGCCATTGCCACTGCAACATCTGTACTGCAGCTCCCTCTCAATATGCTGCGCATGCTGCCCCTAGCATTGCCACTGCTAACTGTTGCACTACAACTCAGTTACCGAGAAGTAGGTAACTGAATTGTCCCAAATACTGACATCCCAGTCAATCTGGAAACCTCGTGAAACTGAAGTTGCCTCTCCTGCTATTTTTTGCTTCCTCTACTGCCACTGCGCTGCTGCATACACCTTTGTGCCTCTCGCACTACTGCAACCTTCACTGCACTGCCTTATATTTCTGCACCCAAGCACTGCCTTGCTACTCCACTACACTTTTCTCCACCTGACCACTGTCATTCTTCTACTGACGTTAAGGGCTCCCGTAATCGGATATGATCCAAGAGTTTGGGCACCTCAAGGATCCTGCTCCTAGTATGTAGTCCTCTTGACTATTGATTTGGCGTAGCATCGAATGTGCTCTAGCCATGAAAATTGGTGGAGAGGCTAAGGCAACCATGCAGAAAAGCAGTCTTCACATCCATTTGGTGAAGGGACCATCCTTGGCTAGCAACTAGAGCCACATTAGATCGAATGGTTGTATAATAGGCAATAGGTGCAAAGATTTCATCATAGTGTATTCCCTCTTTCTAAGAGAATCCTCTGGCCACAAATCTAGCTTTATATTTTTCAATACTATCTTCAACACCATGTTTAATTTTATACAGTCATTTAGAAGACACAACCGATTTACCTTGGGGTCTTGGAACCACTTCCCATACATCATTATGAATGATAGACTCATATTCATCAGCCATTGCATCTTTCCACACTTAAGCCTTCACAACTTCTTGAAAAGTGCATGGTTCTGTTTGAATAATGTTTCTCATGGTTACAACATATCCTTGAAACTAGCGTGGTTTCTTGCTTTCTCTGAAGGTTCCTCGGGGAGCAACATGTCTATCAGCATCCTTAAGGGTGTCATGAAGCCATAAAGGTCTCCTTTTAGCAGGAGGATCACATGGAGGAGGATACAAAGGATCCATGGGCTCCATGGGTTCATCAACAAGATCACTTTCACGTCATGATTTTCTTGTATCTCAAATGCATCATCTTGACTACTAATATTAGCAGAAGGAAGAGGAGTGCCTTTTGCATTTCCGAGAGATGCATCTTCATCAAATGTTACATCTCTGCTAAATTCTATATTTCTTTTGTCTAGGTACATATATTATGTAAGCTTTAGAATTTTCACAATGACCAACAAACATACCTTTTTTACCTAAAGCTTCCAGCTTGGTCCTCTTTTATTTTGGCATGTGGAAGTAAAGCCAAAGATCCCTAAGTGTCCAACCTCAGGTTTTTCGCCAAAGAAGACTTCTTACAGAGTCTTGTTGTTTAGGGCATGGTGAGGAGATCTGTTTTGAACATAGACAGTTGTGTTAGCAACTTCTCCCCATAGAAACTTTGGTAGTTTCTGATCATGCGATATAGCTTTGATTGCTTCATGATAGTTCTATTCTTTCTCTCAACCACTCCATTTTGTTCTACGTTATACAATACTTTGGTCTCTTTCCTGCTTCCAACTTCTTTGTAGAAGTCTTGAGCTCTTTTCCACTTCATGTCCACTTAACTCATGGGATGGCTCGACATCTTCCTCAATCTCGATACAAAGGACTTGGTTCTCACATTCATCAAATGTACCTGTTGATCCCAAAACAAGAGCAAGAGCAATAGTAGCAAAGTAAATAAACATAATGAAAGTATCCCTGGTGATGAGGCAGGTCTTTCCTTCTTTTCTAGATGTGAGAGTGACTCCTTCATTATCCTTGCCACAACTTCCTCTTGGAGTTTACTCTTCGTGCACTATTTTGCAGCCTGCTGATCTTTGGGATTTGTTTTTCTTGATTGCATCCTCATCAAGAAGTTAGTGAAAGAATCATTCGAATACTCATGCAGGAAGAATAACCAATGATCTATAGAGATAAATCTAAACAAGAGCAGTGACACAAAGAAACAACATAAGACTTGAAAACACTTATTTTTTAATGGGGATTGAAGAAAGTTATTAGCTCCCTCTTGATCTGGCCTCTATAAGTTACCACTGTCCATGAGTCATATGCCATTCGCAGAAGAAATGCATCTTCTTGAACACCACCTGGAAAACTCCATCATGATCCACTCTAATCTCAAGCATTTCGAAAACCATCTTTCTCACATGAGGTAACGCTTTATAGTGAAGATGAGTCAACTTTCGATGCCACAGTTTACATTGATGATTACATATCATGAATCAATGCATGGATAGGTATTCCATTGATTTTATAACAAATCTTCAAATCTTTATCCCCAAGTGAAGGCATGTAATAATAATTATACATATTGACTTCATTGCTTGCAATGATTTTAGTTATTATCCATATTTGATCGCTGCAAAAGAGGTTAGTTTAGAAAACTATCATTCAATCTTTTGTAAAAGTCATGATCTTACCTATAACCACTATTGTTAGTAAACTCTAATATCAATATTACCAAAACCCATAAGATTATGATCTTTCTCATATAACAAGAGAGAGTCAAAATCCCTCTATCTTCAACATTCAATTTCTATCAATTATTCTTTCATAACCTTTTATGCAATATACTTCTTTTCAAGACAACACTTTCTTTCACATGCATAAACATAAGTAAAACTACTTTCTACTTTTGCATGCATCAACAAGTACCAAAACCACACTATTAAACACATGAAACACCTTAATTACTATATGCAAAATTTCTATCATATTTTCGGTTCTTTGAAATCTTGGAAGAACAGTAGCAACAAAATTTCAGTAGAATATGAGTAGCAAGTAGAAGGAACAGGAAGTGATGTTTCAGTAGAAAATAGCTTGCAAACAGAGTGGACAACACTTGATATTTCAGAAGAAAATGGGTTGCAAATAGGGTGGACAACAAGAAATATTTTAGTGAAAAAATGGGCAGCAAATAGAGTGGACAACAAGAGATATTATAGCAGAAAATGGTTTGCAACATCACTTGTCTTCACCAATGTTCTGATACCATGTTGAAATTTTGATATTCTATGTTGTAACAATCACTTATTACAAAACTTCTTTATGCTGCAATATTAGATAAGCAATTGTAGATAGAACATAAATCAAATGCATAATAGAAGACAACCAAGAATACAATGAGACAGAGAATTTAAGTCCAATGACCGAGGCAAAACCCACAGGGGGAAACCCCAACCAAATTCTTCTTTTATTAGAAATCAATTGTTCAACAAAGATACATAGTACAATGAGACATCAAGAGAATGAGTAACTTCACTCAAATATGAACAAGCTGTAGCATGAAGATCACTAGTAGCAGCAACAAATGCACACACTGAATCAACCTTCAACTGAATTAACACGGAAACACTGAAGCACTGAATCAACCTTGGCTCAACAAGTACTGCTCTTACTCCAAGTCTCTCTCTCTCACACACACACAATTCTTCTCTAGACTCTCTAACTTTGTCTTTCTCAAGTTCGTACTCTCCTTTCACAATGCACAAGTAGTGAGGGGAGAAAGAATGAAGCACATATATATAGGAGGAACAAGGAATCCATGCCATAAAGTAGTAACTATCATGCCTTGAGGAGTGTAACACATGCCCATTTAGGAAATGTAACTCGTGCCATTTAAAGAGGTATGCATGCCTTTGTAAATTATGGTTTTAAGAGATAGTGTAACATATGCATTAAAGAGTGCGTAAGAGGAATCTTTTATGACATGCTTTAATGAGAGCATAAGAGAGTGTAAGAGGAATCTTTTATGACGAACTTTTATTGAGTGTAAGAGAGTGTAAGTGCATTAATGAGAGTGTAAGAGAACATTATTGAAAGCCATGATTGAGTGACTTGAATTTCTTTTGAATAATAATAATAATAATAATGATGGTCCACCTAGGGTAGTTCAAGTGGTGATGACCATGGAAATGAAGTCTCATCGAACTGGAGATCTTGGGTTTGAATCTTGTGCTACCCTCCCCCTATAGCGAGGTGAATAATGGACATGTAAACACGAAAATCGGAGAGTCCTACCAAGCTTACAATAATAATAATAATAATAATAATGATGATGATGATGATGATGATGATTAAATCAAAATTGAACTATTAGGATTGATTAATGATCAGAAGGGATTTTCCATCAACAATCCTTGATTATCAATTGATGCAAGGTGATTTACTATTTTTGCAAAGTCATATTTGAGACTTTCTAATTTTAGATATTCTATTTTTAGGAATTCTATTATTAGACATTCTATGTTTAGAAATTCATCGTTGAGCTGTCAAATTTTCAACACTTCCTCTTAGCTAGGGAGGAATTTCTTTTTGCAACGAAAGATTTTTGCTTTCTTTACTCACCTTGTTCATCTCTACTTTGTATCATCTGGAACAATGATGCCTTAGTCTAATGAAGACGAATCATCATAGGGGAGCTTCGGCTAACACACTATATTCACTTGGGGGGATTGCCACTTTCCAACATATGACAAGGATCTCGCACAACTAGGTCTCATCTCTGCTTGGGGGGATCCACTTGTTAACAAATGATATGGATCTCGCATATCCAAGGCGCATCATTGCATGGGGGGGGGTCCACTTGTCAACACATGACAAGGATCTCACACAACCAAGTCTTATCTTTGCTTGGGGGGATCCACTTGCCAACATATGACAAGGATCTCACACAACCAAGTCTTATCTTTGCTTGGGGGGATCCACTTGCCAACATATGACAAGGATCTCGCACAACCAAGGCTCATCATTGGTTGGGGGGATCCACTTGTCAACATATGACAAGGATCTTCATCCCGCACATCCAAGGCTTATCATTGCTTAGGGCGATCCACTTGGCAACACATGACATGGATGTTACACATCCAAGGCTTATCACTACTTGGGGGGATCCACTTGTCAACATATGACAAGGATCTCACACATCCAAGGCTTATCATCCATGACCACCCTCTCTAGGAAGGGTCTCATCTGTTAGTCCAAGTTGCACTCTGAAAACCAATGAAAACCAAGAACTTTCCTTTCAGCAAAGGCTTGGTAAGAATGTCAGGGATCTGGTCATTAGTCGCTATATGATGGAGTCTTACTGCTCCTCTTTGCACCATATTTTAGATATAGTGATATTTGATCTCAATATGTTTGGACTTGTCATGGAACACGAGATTTTCTACAAGTCGAATCTCACTCTTATTGTTGCAGTAAATTATTGTTGTGTCCAAAACATGCTCAAACAACTCTCCAAAGAGCTTCCTCAGCCATATTGCCTCACAGCTAGTCATGCTAGTAGCAATGTACTCAACTTCAGTCGTGTTGAGGGCTACAGACTTCTGCTTCTTGCTCATCCAATATATCATGGCAGATCCTAAGTTGAAGCAACTCCTAGACGTGTTTTTTCAATCAGTAGAGTTACCAACCCAGTCAACGTCCGAGTATCCATCTAGTTTTATATCATCGACAATATATTTCAATACCAGTTTGATGGACCCATGCTGGTATCTCAGCACATTCTTTGCAACAATCCGATGTGCATGAGATGGCTTAATTATATATTGGCTTAGAGTATTGACTGCAAAACATATGTCTAGTCTAGTGTTCACTAAGAACATCAATGCCCCAATTAGTTGGCGATACTCAGAAGGATTTCCCAAATCAGGACCTGTAGCTTCACCACATAGCTTCTTGAAGTACATCTCCATTGGAGTATTCATGGATTTACATTATGTCATACCAAATATTTCATACAGCTTGACAACATATTTTCCTTGAGAAAGGAAATTCTGACCAGGTTTCTTCCATACTTCAAGACCCAGAAAGTAGTGCATTAAGTGAAGATCTTTCATTTCAAATTCAGAATCTAACGCCCTCTTACACTGGAGGATAAGAGGTTCACTACTGGTCATAAATAAATCAACAACATATAATGCTAAAATCAAAGGCATACCTTGGGTTGTCTTGAAGTAAATATTTGGATCAACATTACTTCTAGTAAAGCCAAGCTTCATCAAGAAGCTATCTAATATGGCATACCAAGCTCTTAGAGCTTGCTTCAAACCATAGATGGGTTTCTTCGGTCTACACACATGAGTTTTCTGGTCATGTACTTCAAAGCCTTGTGGTTGCTTCACAAATACTTCTTCCTTGAGGAAGCCATGCAGAAAAGCAGTCTTCAGATCCATTTGGTGAAGGGATCATCCTTGGCTAGCAGCTAGAGCCACAATAGATCAAATGGTTGTATAACAATCAGGTTCCAAGATTTCATCATAGCCTATTCCCTCTTTCTGAGAGAACCCTCTGGCCACAAATCTAGCTTTATATTTTTCAATACTAACATAGCACCATGTTTAATCTTATACATCCATTTAGAAGACACAACAGATTTACCTTGGGGTCTTTCAACCACTTCCCATACATCATTATGAATGATGGACTCATATTCTTCAGCCATTTCATCTTTCCACACTTGAGCCTTCACAACTTCTTCAAAAGTGCATGGTTGAACTTGAATAATGTTTCTCATGGCTACAAAATATCCTTGAGACTGGCATGGTTTCTTGCTTTCTTTGAAGGTTCCTCGGTGAGCGACATGTCTATCAGCACCCTGAAGGGTGTCACGAAGCCTTAAAGGTCTCCTATTCGCAGGATGATCACATGGAGGAGGATCCAAAGGATCCATGGGTTCATCAATAGGATCAATTTCAGGCCTAGGATTCTCTTTTATCTCAAATGCATCATCTTGACAAACAACATTAACAAAAGGAAGAATGCCTCTTGCCTTTCCAAGAGTTGCATCTTCATCAAATGTTACATCCCTGCTAAACTCTATATTTATTTTGTCCAAGTATATATATTTTGTAAGCTTTAGAATTCTCACAATTACCAACAAACTTACCTTTCTTACCTGAAGCTTCCAGCTTTTTCCTCTTTTCTTTTGGCAGGTTGAAGTAAACAGGGCAGCCAAGGATCCTTAAGTGCCCAACCTCAGGGTTTTCACTAGAGAAGACTTCTTCCATTGTCTTGTTGTTTAGGGCACAATGAGGAGATCTATTTTGAATGTAGAGAGTTGTGTTAGCAACTTATCCCCATAGAAACTTTGGTGGTTTTTGATCATGCAACATAGCTTTGGTTGCTTCCATGATACTTTTATTCTTTATCTCAACCATTCCATTTTGTTTTGGGTTATATGGTATTGTGGCCTCTTTCCTACTTCCAACGTCTTTGCAAAAGTCTTGACCTCTTGTCCACTTCATGTCCACTCAAGTCACGTGATGGCTCGACATCTTCCTCAATCTTAATACAAATGACTTGGTTCTCACATTCATCAAATGTACCTGTTGATCCCTAAACAAGAACAAGAGAAATAGTAGCAAAATAAATGAACATGATGAAAGTATACCTGGTGATGAGGGATGTCTTTCTTTCTTTTCTAGATGTGAGAGTGTCTCCTTCATTATCCTTGCAACGACTTCCTCTTGGAGTTTACTCTTCCTGCACTTTTTTGCACCCTAATGATCTTCAAGATCTGTTTTTCTTGGTTGCATCATCGCCGTGAAGCTAGTGAAAGAATCATTCAAATACTCATGCAGGAAGAATAACCAATGATCTATAAAGATAAATCTAAACAAGAGTAGTGATACCAAGAAACAACATAAGACTTGAAAATACTTATTTTTTAATGGGGATTGAAGGAAGTTGTTAGCTCCCTCTTGATCTGACCTCTATAAGTTACCACTATCCATCAATCATATGTCATTGGCAGAAGAAATGCATCTTCTTGAACACTACTTGGCAAACTCCATCATGATCCTCTCTAATCTTAGAAATTTCAAAAACCATTTTTTTCACATGAGATAATGCTTTATAGTGAAGATGAGTCAACTTTCGGTGCCACAGATTACATTGATGATTACTTACCATGAATCAATGGATGGATAGGCCTTCCATTGATTTTATAAAGGTCTTCAAATCTTGATGCCAGAGTGAAGGCATGTAATAATAATTATACATATTGACTTCATTGCCTGCAATGATATCAGTTATAATCCATATTTGATCGCTACTAAAAGGGGTTATTTTAGAAAATTATCATTCCATCTTTTGCAAAAGTTATGATTTTTACCTATAGGCTATAACCATTATTGTTCGTAAACTCTAATATCAAAATTACCAAAACCCGTAAGATTATGACATTTCTCATATAATTTGAAGATTCAAAATCCCTCTATCTTCAACATTCATTTTTTATCAGTTATTCTTTCATAATCTTCTATGCATTTGTATTTTTTCTCAAGACAACACTTTCTTGCACATGCATAAACAAAAGTAAAACTACTCTTTATTTTTACATGCATCAACAAGTACCAAAACCACAACTATTTAACACATGCAACAACTTAATAATGTTATGCAAAATTACTATAATATCTTGGGTTCCTTGAAATCTTGGAAGAATGGTAGCAGTAAAATTTTAACAGTAAAATTTCAGGAGTGAATTTCAACAGAAAATGAGTAGCAAGTAGAAGGAACAACAAGTGACATTTCAGCAGAAAATGGGCTGCAAATAGAAATGACAACACTTGCTATCTCAGTAGAAAATTAGTTGTAAATAGAGTGGACAACAAGAGATATTTTAGCAGAAAATGGGTTGCAAATAGAGTGGACAACATGAGATATTTTAGAAAAAAATGGTTTGCAGCCACACTTGTCTTCTTGAGCTTGTCTTCTATGTTGTAACAATCACTTTTACAAAACTTCTTTATGTTGCAATGTTAGATAAGCAATTGTAGATAGAACTTAAATCAAATGCGCAATAGAAGAAAACCAAGAATACTATGAGATAGAGAATTTAGGTTCAATGACCAAGGCAAAACCCACAAGGGGAAAACCCAACCAGATTCTTCTTTTATTAGAAATCAATTGTTCAACAAAGATACAAAGTACAATGAGAGATCAAGAGAATGAGTAATTTCTCCCAAAACTGAACAAGTTGTAGCATGAAGATCATTGATAGCAGCAACAGATGCATTCACTGAATCAACCTTCCCTTCAATTGAATCAACACTGAAGCACTAAATCAACCTTGGCTCACCAAATTCTTCCCTTACTCTCCAAGTCTCTCTTTGTCTCTCTCACACACACACAATTCTGTTGAAGAAAGTGTAACTATGTTCGGTCTTTATAATGAGATGGTCTTTGTATTTGATATAATAAAAGAGAATAAATTATCTTTGTAATCTTGTTGCATGGGTTTCATGAGAAAGAAGTGTCATTAGGTGAAAGACTTCTTGATGTCTTTAGAATTTATTTCTATGTCAAAGAATCATGTCATGAGTCCATGTAAATGTGTACAAGTATTCAACTAGTGTAGCAGCCCTCCAAGAGCAAGACCAATGCCTCATATCAAACCCTTTGAAGTTTGCAAGTGAAGCAATAATGAGATGATCACGTTGGCTACAAAGAAATGAATTAAAATGTATAAACACATGTCATGTTGACTTGAAATAATGGACACGTCGGTTCATGAGTTAAGGTCAGCTTACATATATGGATAACCACTATAAATACCCATGAAGGGTAGACAAAAATGACAGAGAAAATTCAGATGTCTCCGATGAGCCGCAGTGAAGTGTAAGTCATAGTCAATGGAGGAAGAGGAGCCGCAGTAAGCCACATTCAATGGAGAAGGGAGCCGCAGTAAGCCGTAGTCAAGGTTAAGGAGCCGCAGTATGAAGCTACAACAAATCCACATTTCTCTGTCGGATAAATCTAAGGTTAAGCTGCCTCCTCGGTTGGGTGTAAGGAGCAATAGAACCAAGGTCTATCCCTTCTCGGCATATCGATGATCTAAAGGAGATAAATTTGGATGAATAGAGAAGGGTTGTATGACATTTGGGCATATGAAAATGATGAAGTAATGTCATTGTTTCATTCTCGGCATACACAACAGATGGACTATCCTTAGCTTGTCTTGCCTTAATAAAAATCACGTTGGTAGTAGCTACAGTGCTGTAGAACTATATTATCTCAGTAAGTTTCCATGATGCCAGAAACACTCAGCATACTTATTACAGAAACCCTCGGCATACCTGTGAGGAGGGACATACAATCTCATTGATTACCACAACATTCTAATTAAATGTGATACAACCTTGACTTGTTACAAAGAACAGTGATGGATATTGATCTTGCAGATCAGTGATCTCAGTTTCGATGTAATGAGAAGGAGCAACCTCACCATAATGAAAAGAAGTAGTGTCAAGGTCTTGGTGACTAAACATGATGATGAAAGGATCTCATCATAGTATAAGATTATCTCAATCTAGATTAATGTACAGTCATGACACTACTTCAGTTATGATCTTATTCCTGTAGATCATAACCTTGATGAAGGCTATAGCAGTGAAGAAGACCTTAATGAAGCACTCATGGTGCAGCAGTGACCTAGCTGGAGGAGCAGCAAGATGATGATCTCAGCAGTGCTTGGGTAAGAGGATTGATGGCTTGGTCTTGGAGAGGCAGATTATGTCAAGGGCCATGGTCCTGGTATTCGTTAATGGAATCTCTATAAGAAGAATTTATGCATGGGTTTTCCTCTCCAAAAGGGAGAGGTTTTGGCCCTGGCAGACAACCAAACATTTGTGTTCTTGTCTCTTTTGTTTTTTATAACAGTTTGATGAAGTCAATATACACATGGTAATAATGAAGTAAACATCAAGCTAAGATAAATTGTTTAAACACTTCACAAATTGTTATCATGTAGCGAAGAATCAATGTAATTATGCATGCCCTAGATTCTTCAACAAATTCTTCTCTAGACTCTCTAACTTTCTATCTTTCTCAAGCTTGTACTCTCCCTTCACAATGCAAAAGTAGTAAGGGGAGAAAGATTGAGGCACATATATATAGGAGGAGCAATGAATCCATGCCATAAAGGAGGACCAACTCTCATGATTTGAGGAGTGTAGCTCATGCCCATTTAGGAAATGTAACTCATGCCATGAAGGAGGTATGCATGCCTTTGTGACTTATGTGTTTAAGAGATAGAGTAACATATGCATTAAAGAGTGCATAAGAGGACTATTTTATGACATGCTTTAATGAGAGTGTAAGAGAGTGTAAAAGGAATCTTTTATGATGAGCTTTTATTGAGTGTAAGAGATTGTAAGAGCATTAATGAGAGTATAAGAGGAATATGCCATGCCAATAATGAGAGTGTAAGAGAACATTATGGAGAGCCCTGATTGAGTGACTTGAATTTCTTTCTAATAATAATATAATAGTATCACAAGAATAATAATAATAATATTAATGGTGATGTTGATGATTAAGTCGAAATTGAACTATTAGGATTGATGGATGACCAAAAGAGATTTTCCATCAACAATACTCGATTACCAATTGATGCAACGTGATTTACTATTTTGGAAAGTCATACTTGAGACTTTCTATTTTTAGAAATTCATCCCCGATCTGCCAAATTTTCAACATATGTTAGCTAGATAACCAAAAAATGTTAATATCAGACTTACCTTATCACAATGGCCTGCTCATCAAAGCATCAATTTACTTGAGTTCTTCGAGATCAACATCCTTTCACATAATCCATCTCCACATGAATTTTTCTTCATGTATTCATTTTGATGAGAGTGCCCATAGATCAAGCTTGATTACCAAATTGTAATATCTCTCTTAGAGTTATCATTGTTGACTCTCTTTCTTTCTTCTGGAGACTATACTTGATGTTGATCAACATTGTTATATTTATGCCACGCAGTCTTATGAGAGTCTTGATCTCTTTCCATACCACAACATGTCACATTTCTTCGAACATGCACCCATGTGGAAAGCTTACCGAGCACATTTGATATCCAACTCTTTTTGCAAGATTCTTATAGATATGCACCTTTTCCTGAAGAGTTACTTACAATATGCATACTATTACTTTTCATACAATCATCTAGCCATCCCTTGTAAATGAACTTGCTTCTTGTACTTGGAACTTTGACTATTTGCATTCCTTCATCCTTCAAGATAATTGTTTCCATACTAGATAGAATATATACCAGTCATAATGCTACTACCAAGAATCTTCCAAAATGATGATTTTTATAGGATCTTTATGATCCCTCTTTGCAAAATGACTCCCTCTAACACGATGTTAGAAAATGCTTGGATGAAATTTTCTTATTCTCTTTAAACTAGATGATCTTCCCCAAAGAAAATCAAATAAGTAGATTCTAATTTTTCTACTATCACGTGCTTCTATCTATGATGTCATGCCTCATAGCAACAAAGACTCTTTTAGAGAAATCCAACGATGCATGCTTACTCTTTTAATAATCAATGAACTTGTTAACATCAATTCCTTTAGGGTCCTTACAATTCTCTTTCTCCATCATGCTCATTATTTTCAAGAAGTCATTAATAAGCATAAGAAATTCTTTGCATTGCCATCCTTCTCGTCTTGCTTCCTTTATTATGTACTTGCACTGTTCACTGACAAGTACAACCAAGCACACAAGTACAAGAGCATGATGTCAAATATGTCAATCTAGGGTTTCCATGGTGCCTTAGAGGGTGAATTCCTAGGGTTCTTAAATACAAACCTAAATTCCTTGACCTTACCCTTGATAAGGTTTTTACTTTTGGCAGAAATATCAACCCTAAGGTTTATCCAACTTAACCCTTGTTAGGGTTTACCATTTACCCTATATTCTTCTTGCAACCCCTCGATATCAAGAGCTAGGGTTTTTCAATGAGGAAACAATTTTATAGTGTTTTTCAATCCAAGTTTTATCTGGGGTTCCAAAAACTTTAAGAATTAAAATCCACAAACCCTAGATTCTTATTATGTTGAAAAACCTTAATATCTATGCAAACCCTATGTATACAACAATTATACATACCTTTGCAATATATCTCCAAAGATCTGGTCCTTTATGAGCTAATACTTAACAAGTGATTTTTCTAGTACCAATGCCTTAATTACTCTTAAGTTGAGCCACCGACTTTAGTCTTTTTGCAGAGCTTTTAGAAGTCTTATGGCTGCTTACTTCATAAGTTGTTACTTGTAAGTCTAAGCATCGAACTTTACTGTAAAACCATGCCATGGATTTGATGTGAACTGTCGCATAAAAATTGAATTACAATAATTATGAATACCACATCGGATCTTTTCATGAGGCATCTTACGAGTAAATGCGATCCTCCAATCAAGTCAATTGTCACGGAATTTAATGTGCATTGTAGTATGGTAACAATATTCAAGCCATGGTAGTTCCAATTGTTGAGACAATCCTTACAGATTTGTTGGCTTTCCTCAACATATTACCTATATGAATACCAAATTCTTACAACCACTGCTATATTGTTTAGATACTATCATGAAGTAATGCAGTCTATCCAAGCCAAGGATCACGAATGTGATCTCAACCAGTGTTCCACGGGGACACGTCCCCCAGGGTCAAGTGCGTGCACTCCTCGCACCCCACACACCCCACGCACCCCACGCACCTAGGATGAAGGGACCTCTAGGGAAACGTTTCCCTACGTCCCCCTTTTGGGGAGAGCGGGGGAGGATGCAACTCCCCAAAAGGGGGACGCTTGTGCATATGCATCCCCCGTTAAAGTTGCTTGTAAACAATGCTATGTTGCACGAAACTTTTAAGAACCCGACGTTTCGGGACATACTCATACCCAAAACTTGACTAAAACTCGATCGAAACTTGACCATTATGTAATCATCTATGAGTGCTAATATAGACTTGGTTTTCCTTCTGAATTGTCATCTATGGGTCTTGTTCCCTTTTTTCTTGCAAGATAACGTGTTATTTACTTATGTATATATATATATATATATATATATATATATATATATATATATATTATATATATATATATATATATATATTATATATATATATAGAAGCATTTTAGCCAATGTTTCAGCCGACGTTTCCATTTTTGGGAGGTGACATTTCTAAACGTACCCATTTCGGAAACTCTGAAACATTACGACGTTTTGTGTAACTTTAAAACAATGATTTATGACAGGGAAAACCTAGTATTTGGCCATATTTCCCTACTAATGCTATGCAATTCATGGTCATGTTAAATTCTTAAAGTAAAAGTGACATTCTCCTTTATCTTTCATTTTCATCCTTTTACTTAAATTTTTAACATTACCATGAAATGACTCAAGATGTTTGTTTGAGAGTAGTTCCGACCTCATTGGATTTCATATGGAGAAAGTAGAATTTTAGATCTCACTCAAAATCCAGTAGACTTAATAGTCTTTCAGGAATTCAGGGTTCGATGGATTGCAATGTTTCCATTTCATTTTGTCATGTACAAGGGTGTGGAATTAGTATTTAATCAAGAGCACCAAGCCCTCTTTGTACTTTAGAGTGACTTTTAGACTCATCACTCCACTATTTTTGAGTTTTAGTTATATCAATTTACTATTCTAGTATTCACATTTCAGTAGCTATTATAGTCTATTTTGCTTAATACTAATTAGATTATAGAATGATGAATGATGAATTCTAATTTTAAATCAATTTAGAATCTAGAATGATGAATTTATTTTTTAAATCAATGTAGATTCTAGAATGGTGAATAATGAATAATGAATAATGAATATGGATGGGAGTATTTCATTATTTAATTCAATTATGTATGTATCATTATATTTATGCTTTCATTATTGATTATGAATTTGATATATATATATATATATATATATATATATACACACACACACTGACATCCCCCTGTCCCCCCTAAATTTCCCTAAAATTTGAGGGTACTCCCACACGTCCCCCTTGTGCGTCTCCTTGCACCCACATCTCCCCATCCCGGAGTCTTGGTGGAACATTGATCTCAACGAGTATATAACAAAGATGAACGATGTTGCTACAATAGCTTGACTTACGTGTTCCAGACCATCGTTGATTATGTCATATTGTTTCATTGGGTTCATGATATAGTTATGTCCCATCCATTGTAGCATTGAGAGCCACATCATCCACGAGCTATTACAGTGAGTGGATCATAGACGCTATTCTTGAACACAAGCCATAAAGTAATGTTGTAAAGTCACAATGATATACGGTACTCAACAAGCCATATGATGCATATATATCGACTCATTGTGTTGTCTTCATGTGAGACATAGCATAATTTTCTCATGAATTAATATGTGTGTGGCATAGAACTGAAATGCAAGTAGTTGCAATACTTCTTGAATACGACCCAAGCCATAGAATAAGAGTGTTGTCATTCTACGAGCCATTCTGAGGAGTCGAATCACTGTAATGTGATTCTGAACCATAGAGCAATGGATAACATCATGTCACTATAATGAGTCGACTAAGTAAAATCAAAACTTTTGCACACAATGCTTAATGCAACTTGTCCGCTTTTATATCATGTAATAATCCACAGGGAGTTACCAAGCATAAATCATGTCACTTTAGTATTTCGTTTTATTTCCAATGAATCGAACTGAAGTGTTATGCCACTATAATGATCTCAGAGTAGTGATATATATATATATTATATCTATATATATATATATATGCAAGCTCTATACAAAGATGTGACCCATACAATCTCAGATGTGAATCATGAACCAAGACTTACCGTAATGTGTGTTTGGTCATAAATATGAGCCCTGGGATATAGATGGTAGAGTGATCTTCGGCTCAAAAATATCTCAGATGTGATGCAAAGTAATGCGATCCAACCCAAATGAAGCACAACCATGAATCATGGTATCACAAAACATACGAATTTCGAGTCAACTACAAATATCGTTCATCCTCATAAGTTATAACAGGCTCCTTATCTAATTCAGATCACAGTAGCAGATTCTTTGACTAGGGTTAGAGAGACTTCTTGCTATAGATCATCAACCTTTTGATGTTGCCAACAATAATGTGATCTTCAAGCCTCTTTTTCACAAACCATAGCTCTAATACCATCTTGGAAATCAGGAGGATTTGATTTATTATCAGATTTCCATTATATGATAATTACTTGTGAGACTATTTATCATCTTGATATTAGGTTTTCTTTCTTCATCAAACAATTACCACAAAACATGAAGATCACATAAGACAATAGGACACACGATATAGGCTCCAAGTCAGGGAAAAACCCCTCCAAGTGGAAAACCAAAACAAAATATCTTCTTATACAATAAGATCAAATGAGAAATCCAAGACCCATAACCACAAAATTTTCCTCCTTTAGATGCCAAGTCAAATCATTCTACCTTCTAGCAGATTCACCATAAAAAAATTAGCAACAAGAGATGTACCAAGGAATATCTTCTTCCAGACTTCAACCTTCCTCATCTTCTCTGTCTTCTTTGCGATATTTCAGACCAAAAACCATCCAAGTGTGCGTCCAAATGAGCTCCATCTACCCTCTATTTATATAGATTAGAGGAGTGCGAATAGACATTCCCATTGGAGCAAGGCCAACTTGACATCTAGAGGGGTTTTTGTCCCAAAATTCACATTAAAAAATTCTTTTCCTTTTCTTTTACAATGGGTCCAAAATAGGACTTTGACTCTGACTCAAAAACCTAAAAGCACAAAGAACATGCTTATCTAGAAAATAATAATAAATTTTCTACATAAAATACATAATGGTACAAATTATGAAGATTGAAACTAGTTACATTCTCCAACAGAATCGTGGTGGAGCCATGCACGAAACTATAATTCCACCTATAGGACCATGCACAAAACCATCATGGTTCACATAAACTTTGGAAGTGCTTTTTTCATGTGGAAATGTAGTTCTAAAAAAGAGAGATGCGGTCTTGAGTGTTATGTGGGTGAGCGGATGGTTCCTGCAACATTGGTCTTGTGTCACAAATCCTATGTGTCAAGCACAAATGTGTGATGACGTGTCATACATGAGTTCGACATGTGTTCTATTCATAGGACTCATGCCAAACTTGTGCTCTACACATGCCCTACATGTGTTCGATGTTTAGGACATGTCCTAGGAAATGGTGCCCCACAACTCTAAAAAAGGCGACTTATCTTCCTTTTTCACTATTTCACTCAATAGGTTGGAGTGTTAATGTCCTTTGGAGTATAGTTGATGGTTGTAGTGTTGGGTAATAGGATTTGGATTAATGTTATTGCAGTTGGACCAAAAATGGTGGAAATGACTAGTTCGAGCAATTTGGAGGCAAAACCGATATGAATTGGTGTTCTAGACCATTTTAGGTTGGTTTGGTACCAAATTAGTTGGTTTTGTACAATGTTGTAACCTGCAACTAGGGACCACGAAAACTTAATTTGAAAAAAAAATAGAAATGGGACAACAACAAATTAGGTTATTTGCAAGCAAAATAACTAGCCCTAGGGCCCCACGAACTTTATTTAAATAGACCGTACCCCCTCTATTGCACTCACCCTAATAAGCAGAAGTGATATTCTCCTTTATTTTTCATTTTCATCCCTTTCCTTAAATTTTTAACATTACCATAAATTGTATCATGATGTTTGAGAGTGGTTCCAACCTCATTGGATTTCATATGGAGAAATTAGAATTTTAGTTCCCATCCAAAATTCACCAGACTTAACAATTTTCAAGATTGCAATGTTTCTATCAGATTCTATCATGTATGAGGATATGGAACTAGTGTTTTATTAATAGCATAAAGCCCACTATGTGCCTCAATGTTGGTGGCATTGTTTAATGAACTCCTTTGTCATGACCCTAAAAAAAATGTACCTTTCACTCAAGCAAAATCTCTGATTTGGCATGTTAAAATTTTTCTCTGTTATTTTAATGCTTAAAGGGTGATAGTGATGATGGAGATCCCAATATAGGTAGTATTTTGATGATATATAGTTTTTTGTTGTAGCATGATTTTGTTTGGACTCTAGAAGCCATTTAGAGCCTCTTTGTTGTTGTATTTTTTGTTTAGAGATGGATTCCGCTTGGTGCTATTTGGGTTATATGTATTGTTGTTGTATATGCTAGAAACATTGCCTTTCATAACAAAGTCTTTGCAAGCAAGTCCTAGCATCCACCAACATCAATTAGAAACAAAATATTTGCTTCATATATGATAAGCAAGAAACCTTGATTTTCCATTAAACCTTCAAAAAGATATTTAACAAAGCTCCAATAGGAGAGACTCGTCACCAATCCAATGATGACTACAAATGTAGAGAGTCATTTTTTAAATAGAGTCTGGCTCCATCTCCTTTTCCAATAAAATAATGATTGTTTTCCTAGATACATTGATCTTTCCAATAACAATGATAAACTAATATTCGAGTCTTCTAGATCCATGCTTTTGTTCAATGAAAACAATACAATAACAATATCGCATAACCAACTTATGAGAAAGTAAAACAATGATAAACTAATCAGTTGGTTATACCATGTGTATCCTCCCAAGGTGGACTTTAAAAGATAGCCTAAAAACATGTAAAGATTTGCTCTATGTGCAAGGAATACTCCACCTTGTGCATACATTAATTTCACTCTTCCCAAACAGATCAAAATGCTCAAACAACAAAGGTGGGGCGCTCCTCAAAAAGTTTTTCAAAATGTGGCAGACTTTTAACCACCATAACTCACTCAATATTTGTCGGAATTTATATTAGGACTACAATTTCAAAATGCCATTGCTGCTTTGCATATAATGGCATTGATTTAGCAGAATTTTGTCACCCTGTTAGAAGATAATTACTCTTAAAGTGAGAGCACCTTCAAAATATGCAATGGAGCCCTCAAATGTTCTCCTCTAATCTTAAATAAATGCACAAGGTTTCTAGAGTGGGGCATGCCAGGCCAGGCAGTGACTCCATTAGGCAGAAAAACTGATTATTATTCCATCAGGTATGTTATTGTTATATACAATAGGCTGTGACTGTTCAATTCATCTCCTGATGACTGTTCACATTCCTAATTTAATTATTTACATAAATTCACCCAATCATGAGGATTAGGTGTTAATATTCCCCCCCTAAATCTGAAGGGATGTTGGTGAGTCCAAGCATCGTTCTGAATCTTTCAAGCTTTTCTCTTCCAAGTGCTTTGGTGAAGATGTTTGCAATTTGCTCATTTGTGGAACAATGACGAAGATGGATTGTTTTGGCCTCAACATGATGT
>APFE031673557.1:145896-162804 GCA_000404065.3 Pinus taeda | reverse complement strand
TTCAGCAAAAGTGTAAATCAAGTGAATGACTGTGTCATAAATTGGCCACCAAACCAAGACATTGTTCTTTAGAGAATAAAAAGAAAAGGTATCAAAATGGGTTTTTCTCTGAAAAAGTTGTAGATAGCTTTAAGCAGGATAAAGGATCATTGTTGGGTAACAGGTAACCCTGTTGAGGCTATGGACGCTTGCTGGCAGCAGAGGCTCTACCTACGGTAAATGAGCATATTTTAAAAGACCAGCATAGCAGAGATGACCTCATTTTATCTTTAAAAAAGAACCAAGTAATCGCTGGTGTAAATACAAGAGCTAAACCTCAGGAAGCGAACGATTGGAATAGAGAAAGGTTGAAATAAAGTATCATTGATAGGATAAGACATAATGTACTCTATCTTTCCATAGCAAAGTTTAGATTGATGAAAATTTTTCTGTTTCGGAAGTTGAAATTCAATAGAAAACCAGAGATAACTGGTTCTTCCCAGTGAATCGCCATTGTTGTGGTCACCAACAACCCCCCTCTTCTGTTTGATATTAACAATAACATCAAGAAAATAGGGGACCCTTATTAAAAAATTCAAACAAACTTCTCCATGGACATTTTTGTTTTTTTTCCTTAGAATTTTATCGCAGCGAGGCAATGAAACACTTCTTTTATGAGCATAACAAACCACGAAGAAATGATGCTAAATCTATCGCATCGCATTTACCATAAGCGCTCTTAAATGAAAAGCTTAAAGGAATCCCCGACGGCCGATGTGCGACGTCGTATATCGCAGCAATCACGTAGAGTAGGACACAATGACTAATATCTGCGATCTGCGATTTGCAATCTGTGATCCACAATCTGCGATCTGCGATGATCCGATATTGCGATACCACAATACTATAACACAAATTTGCGATCTGCGATCTGCGATATGAGTGCGAATTTTTCTCGGCACAGTATTCAAGGAAAGTTGCCCATTAATCAGAATTAAGCACGCGCCTGTAAAAAGGAAATTAATGATTGTACGAATGGCTACTTTTCGTTTTTGGAAGAGTCAGTTCACTTTGAATGTCATGATTATACACACGCAAAATCTGAAGCTTTCATGTCAATCTTTATTTTCATTTACCCTTTTCCTTTACGCAAACTATAAAACAGGAGATAACATGGGGAAATTTTGCAGGAAACATCTAAGGAAAAGGGGAAAGCGCCAATGCTCGGAGAACACAGAAGAGACCTCTTCAGAAGCGGGTGCCACATACGATAGGACTATAGATTCTAGAGTATCACTCAGCAGACGCTAACAACCGATAGGTCATCTGAAGCTCAGAATCAAAGGCATACAAAAGCAGCATGATTACAAAGATACCTGAAACTTACACGCCAGAAAATCCCGGAATGAAGAACGAAGGCAGTTTTCAATCTAGAGAATTGCTCGGAAAGTAAAGTCTTCTGACTCATCAAGTCATTCGCAAAGACTAAATCGAAATAGCAAAAGCAGAACCAGTTTGAGGGAAATTTGGGTTATTACCAAGTATACACTCAGTCAGTTGTAGGTTCTCTAAAATATCTTATAGTTTACCAAAAAAGTGGTGCCAGCCCTTGTTACTTCTATTTTTATAGCACACACAAAAGGGAAAGGCAACCAACCGACTCTTCTCAGACGAATGTTGCACAATTACAGCACTAAGGAGAAAGTACAGAAATAGTTCAAAGTCAGATTTAATTTTAGAAATAATTTTCTTTATCAGAGGGACGGTCATTTGAAAACCGGATCCTAAATTTATGTAATCAAGTTAATTAGTTAGTAGTATTTAAACCCTTCTCAAGCATTTAGAGAAGGTTCCGGAGATTTGTCAAAAACTCCTTCTCAGAACATGCACTTTTGCGCCCTCCGAGGTGGTTTTGATGAATGGATGGATCAAGGTTTATTAATGTTTGCATATGATATCTTCTACTGATGTTGCACTTCTATACTCTTAGTAGATGTTAGAACAAGGAGAGATAAATCATTGTTGCTTGAAGCTTATGAGTGGAACCAGTCATAAATGGTACTTTTATCTCTTGGCTATTCCTGCTTATGTTCTTTAAGTGATTTATAGTTTCAGTTGTTTATATGTCATTATATGAATGTATGGGTTATCATTTGGCACTTTTGTACGGTGGAGTCATATTGTTTGTATCTGACATATGAATAACTTATTATGCGATAGGTTGTTCACAATTGTTTTGCCTAACTTCTTATGCAAAATAGTTTATCTTTAATGATTTCTATTCTTATGATAGCTGCATGATCTTTATCACCAGTTATTGTTCGAAATATTTTTAGATCGCATAATAGGAGATATATACCCTGGGTTAGTGTAGATTAGATGTGTTGTTTCTCACTAGATTACAATAGCATAGAGTTAGTTTAAAGAGTCTGAATTAGATTAGCTTTAAATTCCTCTTAGATCAGCATAGTTCAAATTCTATACACACACACACACCCAAGGTCGGGAATCTAGTCCTGTCATCCCCAGTCGGACCCGCTATACCAAACGGATAAGGAGCGCCAACCAAGGTCCGGATCGGGTGGGTATCCCCCTTGTTGTCGACTCGATTTTTGGGGCTTCAACACAATGATAATTCAAACTACTCATCAAACTCTAGCTCTTCAATATACTCAAAAATGTCCGGGCATGAATGGGATTTGAGCGCGGACGATATAGAGCTCTCTTGACGACGAATTCTTGAAATCAAATTGGGATTTTCGTAGATGTGCGGAGGGCCAGGATCTGGATTAGCTCTGGTGTATCTTCTAGAAGCTAGTGTGCTATTGGGAAAAATCAAAGGACACAACCAACTTTACTCAGCCTATCAAATCCTAAACTTATCATCTGGAAGCCTAGAATTATTAAGAAGCAAGGGGAAATATTTCTTCCCCAATTGAGTTGCCACTATGGCGGCACCTAAATCCGCCTTAGGCTGAAAGAAGGAAAAATTCAGGGTAACCATAAACCACGCTCAGTCTGGTAGCTAGCCCTACCAGAACAGGAGAGGGCTCTCTCCAAGTCACACTCATTGAATAGATAAAAGAAAAGGCCTGAGATGACTTACTTTGAACTATTTATCTTAGGCTAGTAAGTGAATATGGACACAAGAAGTGATTTTTATGAATGACTGTGTTTCTGGGATGGTATGGGACCAATGGACCTCACTGAACAGAGAACTTAATACAAAGGCACGGATTACTTCGTGAGGCAAGATAAGCGGAAAGCCTAGCAATTCAGTTTAAGATAGTGCGGAATGAAGAGATTGATTAAGAGGGTGAAAAGGGCATGGAAAACATGAATCCTTTTCAACAGAAGAATGAACACTGAACATGAAATTTTCCCACAGGCAGAGTAATAAAATTGAATTCTACCTTAGCTAACTTAAAAAATTTCACTAGAAACGAATATGAAATGAACTATGAAACATAACAAGATTCATATGAAACATAAGAGACACATTTGCTACACTCACAACCACATGAATCTCATGAAACAGAGCCACTACCTTTTATTAATCCTCTGTAAAAAATATACAATGTAGAAACAGAGTTTCTTCCCACAGTCTCCCAAAAGTTACAAGCCAACCAACCCTTTGCAAATGGTTTGCATACAATATATAGAATGTTCCATGAAGAGATAGAATGCCCAAGGGTTGGGGAGTTACTCGAATCATTACAAAATGAAGGTGGAGAGCCAAACATCAGCTACAGGTGCAACGCCACAAACATGACAAATGGCTTGGCTGACCCTTTGCCTTCCTTTGCCACTTGGATAGATGCACATCTGGAGTGAAAATACTTTAAAAGCTACCTTTGGTGCCGAAAAATGAAGTGTAGGTGAGGGGGCCCACTTATGAAAAGTTGCAAAGCGAAATTTCGCGAAACAGAGGCAATTTGGGCCTTTTTTCCTATATGTGTCGTGCCCTTTTCTGTATGCGCTGCGCTACTTTGAGGCCCGTTTTGATGCACTTGCAGGAGTCCAACATGTGCCCAAGTGTACCTATTGGAAATCCTATCCTGTCTACTTTCCAACCCAAGCAGAATTTTTGAATTTGTAGCTCATTTTCCCCTCCAAATCTTCATTCTCCCAAGACTGCTTCCTGTGTGTCAAAATAGGGGCAGTGAGGCCATGTTTTGGGTGTTTTTGACCTCCTGGAGACTCAAATCATGCCCAAATTTCTTGCTCGAGTGCCAGTAGTCGTGATTTTGCATGATGAATCCAAAAATGCAAACCATTTCTCATTTGGAGCTCCCAATCCTACGCATTACGCCGGTGGCACGGCGCGTATAGAGTAAAAACCTGTGTTTGTGCCAAAAAAATTCCATGCGACCAAAATTGTCCCAAATTTCTTGAAATTTGGGCTGGAGGTTCTCTAAGAGGCACTATGTTGGGCCACAAAAGCTTCAGCTACGATTCGAAGCCGATCTTGCTCTTTTTCCTCTTTTTTTTCTCTGCTCAATTTGGCCCTCAAGCTCCTTATTCGGGCCTTTGTGCTCATGTTACGTGCCCTGTAATGACAAGCCATCCTCCTCAGTATGGTTTTCTCTCTATTGACCTTCTCCAGCAGTCTCTCCAGGTGGATATTGACACGCTCTAGCCATGACTCACGGTCGTTGTTGATCTCTTGCTCCAAGGTAGTGAGCTCGGTCCTCCTTTGCTAGGCAGCTTGTCGATTCTCACGGATGCTTTGCAGCTCCATGATTGCCTGCTGGTCCTCAATCTGCTTGTTCCTCTGCTCCAGATACTTGATGATCCATCGATCCCTCTCCACATTGAGTATCAAGTCTTGGATCTCTGTGTCCTGCTCCTGAATGGTCATCCTAAGTTAGGCATTTTCTGCCTCTGCCTCATCATCCTGAATGAGGATGACATCGGTCTCCTGTACACTTGATGGCCCCTCATCATGCACAGGCTTCTTGCCCTTGTCTAGTACCTGTGTCGTTGATGCCGGAAGTGAGGCCCCTTCCACCCTGGGTGGAGATAACACTCACTTTGCTGCTGCAAACAAGTGCCTACTGCCTCTCTGATATGTAACAAAAACTAGCATGGTAGTGGTCTCGTGGTGCTCATGCTGATGAGAAGGACCACCCATCTCTTGCTCTGGCTCTAATAGTACTTGTGATGTGCTGAAGAAGTCACGGGAGATGAATTTCTCCCAAGCAATGCTCTACAATCCCAAATGATGATCTACCAAAATCCGGATAAGAGCAAAGTGAAACACATTGTTAAGCTACTGCTGAGGGGTCCTCTGCAGCATGAAGGTGTTCATCCTCTCTATGTTCCTGCATATGAGAAACGGGAGGTTCATCATCCTAACCCTGGTGAAGTGCATGAGCAACTGGATGTGATAGGCATACAATTGAGAGAACCTCCCCTCACAGCTGAAGTATTTCATGATCACTCTCATGAGTGGAGCATACTCATCTTTCAAGTATTCGAAGGGAAAGACTCTTGTGAGATGGCTCAAGAATCTGGCCTTTATGTAAGGCTCATAGTGTTGCCTATCCACCTTCTTCTTCTTATGCCATTGTTCTTCAACATTTGATATACCTGTTGCCACTAATATAGCTTCGGGTGTCAATGTGAAAGTGACCCCGACCAAGATAGACTGACCTCCATGTAGATGAATCACAAATAGACGGGATAGCTCATGACGAACTCTAACATTTGCCACCCTTTGACAAAATTCAAAACATGTTAGGTGCTGGAAACATGACATGGCAAGAGGGCATGCTTGTAATTCAGTGAGGGTAGTGGGCTCATCCCTGACATGTTTACCACTCTTGTGATGTCTCCTGGGAGCCTGCTCTTCTGAGGATGAGTCACTATGTGTCTCCATCTCATACTCTAACGAATGTTGTGATGTCATGACTGCAATGTGGACTATGATTAGGCTGCCCTTTGATGATGGTGTGAGGCTGGGTGCCTTTGTGATATCTGTCACCAAGGGGAACAATGAAATAGGGAGTATTAGGAAGGGAGTGATGTAATGGGGATAGGGGTTATAGGGAGAAATTTGTTAGGGATATGGGAGAAGTTTGGGTATTTTGATAGGGTAGGGTTTGGGGTGTCATGTTGACCAAACAATGGAGGGATATGGGAGAGGGTTTTGATAGTAATTTAGGGCAGGGATTTTAGGAAAAATGAGAGAGGGAGGATGGGAAAAATGATAAGTGAGGGGAAAATGGTGGGTGGAATGAAACCTTGGTGCTAACAACACATTTTAACAACCCTAGCCATCATGGTTCTTGGTGATTTCTTATGGTTGATTTTATGCATTTTGGTGGCATTCAAACATCTCTATAAACCATCATATCACTGATTAAATTTGATGAACAAGTGATGTTATAAGGCCTACCTCTCAATTTGATAGGCTTCACCAAAATTTGGAAGTGATTGGGCACTTGTTTTGGCCCTTGGTCTGTGTGCGTCGCGCGCAAAGCCAAGATCGTCGCACCTTGGGTATGCGCCACACCTGTGTAAAGTTTGAACTGCGAGTAGGCTCTATGTGCGTCGTGCCCTTTGTGTGCGCCGCAATCCTGGGTATATGCGTCGCGCTACTTGAAACCGCCTCCAACTCCCTCGAACACTCACAATTGCACACTCATACCTTTGCAATGTTTCTCCAAGGCTTGTAATAGCACAATGCCTTTGGTTTTGATGAAAATTTGTATATATAGACTTGGAAGAGATGGGTTTAATTTTTGCCTCCTCAAAAACCCATTTTTCTAATGTTATGTTTCGACACTTTTTCACTGACTTTAAAACACACTGGTTTTCACTTTCCCCTTGAAATTTTTTCTCAAATGATGAAATTTTCGGCACTCTTTGCAGGGATTGCACGACAGGACATTTGGCCATGGAAACCATGACTGCATCTGAAGAAATCAACTAACGACTTTTTTGAAAATTTTGTCATAAATGACAATGTTTGACTTTTCTTCAAAACAAAGTTTTGAAGAAGAATCGAAATCTATCCACATGACGATGAATCTCTCTGAATCATAACTGTTTAAGGGCCTCACTCTAGCTTGCATGGCTTCACTGGACATGTTCAAAGACCAAATTGATGAATCCCTAGACCTAGACATCGAAAATGACTATTGTGCTTTAAAGGACTAGACCTTGACAAAAGACCTGAGCCAGCAGAGGCCAAACATGAGGGGGAATGACTAGCATGAATTTCTCCATCAGATTATGGCATGCCCCTAGCAGAATGTAGCTGGGTGAATGGAGTGGGATACCTAAACATGAAATGCATAAAGAGTTTTGATCTCTGATGGAGGATTGACCAGACCGACTCTAACATGCTAGACGGCCTGGCAGGGAAAAGGTTTTTCTCTTTCCTAGATGGATTCAGTGGGTACAACCAAATCCAGATCTGCCCAGAAGACAAGGATAAAACCACATTCACCTGTCCTTGGGGTACTTTTTCCTATAGGGTCCTTCCTTTTGGCCTATGCAATGCTCCTACCACTTTACAGAGAGCAGTCTTGAGTATTTTCGCCGAATTAGTCCATGATGTGGTTCAAATTTATATGGATGATTTTACACCTTATGGCTATGATTTTCAAGAAGCCCTAACTAACCTAGGCAAAGTAATGCACAAATGCATTGAAATGAACCTATCTCTTAGTCCTGAAAAATGTGAATTCTTAATGACTGCAGGGACCATGCTAGGTCATTCAATATCTCAGCAAGGACTACAGGTGGTCCCAAACAAAATAGCCATCATCCAAAGGGTTCCACCTCCTCAAAAGCAGAGAGATGTCAGAAGTTTCTTAGGGTTAGCTGGATACTACCAATGGTTCATAAAGGACTTCAGCAAGTTGACCTCTCCTTTATTTAGTTTGTTGGCCAAAGATTCTGAGTTTATATGGTCAAAAAGCTGTGAAGAGGCCTTAGACATTCTAAAGTGTAAGTTAACCACTACACCAATTATCTGAGGCCCAAACTAGGCCCTCCCCTTTCATATTCATGTTGATGCCTCACACAAAGACATAGGAGTAGCCCTAGGTCAGTTAGAGGAAACATTGCCTTATGCTATCTATTTTATCAGTAGGAACTTGTCAAACACTGAGCTAAAATTATATAGTTACCGAAAAGGAACTCCTCGTTGTTGTGCATTCATTAAACAAATTTAGGCATTACATTATAGGCTATCAAACATTTTTGCATACTGACCATGCTACAATCAAATATTTAATGAACAAACCATATGTGAATGCTCAAATTATAATATGGTTACTTTTATTACAGCAGTTTGATCTAACCATTATTGATAAGCCTAGTAAGGAAAATGTTGTTGCAGAATTTTTATCTAGGGTAAATGTGCCTGCAGGTGAAGAAGGAATGGTGAATGACCAATTACCAGATGAGCACTTTTTTGCTACCTCAGTTCTCTCTCCATGGTTTGTTGATATAGCAAACTATTTGGTATTAGCAAAGTTCCCACTAAACTTTCCCTCCAAAGAAAAGAGCAATATAGTCAGGAAAAATGCCCCCTTCACTTGGATTAGGGGCAATCTTTTCAAAATTTACCTAGATCAGCTCTTGAGAAGGTGTGTCAAGGAAGAGGAAGTCTTTTAAATCCTTCTAACATGTCATGATGGGCCTTGTGGAGGTCAATTTGCAGCAAAGAGAACAACATTCAAAGTGTTACAAGCAGGGTATTATTGACCCACTCTTCATCACGATGTGAAAAAGTACACTAGTTGGTGTGATTAGTGTTGTTATAACTCAAAAATTTTCCCTAGATGTTTCCAGAAGAAGGAAAGGATCGAGGTAAACACAAACCAACTTTTAAGCATAAGCTCTAGCCAACCTTTGGCTCAGAGAGGGCTCTCTCTATATGATTTAGCTTTGTTTGCTAGGATTTTAGGCTAGTTCTGAAGGTTCAGGGGGTTGTGATTTGTATTGAAGGTTGGATGGTGAAATCCTTAAAACAGATGGATAGCATGATGTATTTGGACCATTGGGCTATGGAGTAAAAGAAGGGCAGCAAAACTAGAATTAACTCACTAAAGAGAGTGTTCAAATGGCAAGCGAGCAGAGTAAAGTGTAGGCCTTTGGGCCAGATGGGTGAAATGATCTTAACCAGGGTGAGAGAGAACTTAAGAATTCTCAGACCGGGATTAAAATGAGGAACAGAGGATAATCATGAACAAAGGTAAATTAAGAATCCTTTGCTATAGATTACAGGGAGACTACCTAAACCAAGAAGATATCAAGAATTCCTTAACTTAGATATTTAGAAGAAAACATTAAAATGCATAATAGTTAAAATCGAGTGCAATGAAGAAAATTCTGAGATATCATTCCATATTACAGCATTCAGATTTGAGATATACAATAAAGATGGTGGAAAAAACTTTTAAAAAAGATAACAACACAAGAGAAAATACTTGTCTCAACTTTGCTCTACACATGAATCTAGTGAAATGTCTTGTCTTTATTTCATTAATCCAGCTTGCTAGTCCAATCAGTGATACAATAGCTTACAGTCTTTGATCAAAAAGACCTATAGAAATGTCTATGAATCCACCCTACATACTTTGAATTTTGAAGTATTTATACAAAAATTATCACAAAATATCTCAAACTAACTTGATATTAAATCTAGGAAATACAATATCTTCTTGCAAGAAGATAGAGAGAGCTATTGAACTGTTTCATGTTGTCCCTTTTTATGTGGTACTACTAGCTTTTATGGTTGGATTTGTAGCCCCTTATGCTGCCTTACAGTTGTGATATTTTACACTGGAATGTTATTCAACTTTTATCTTTCACCTGATACTCTTTGACCCTGATACTCTTTAACCATGTTGTCTTGTTTTCATCTGTTTACCCGGTTGTTCTACTTTTACTGTGAAATAACTTTTTACTGTAAATTTCTCACAGTAAACTAGTCATCTTTTCCCACCATTATGCATAAGGTAATTTGACATTCATCATCCGCCTATATATCTCATTAGCTTCGACATACTTGGCAAAATTGGGCTTAGTGATAAACAAGTGTTTAATCTCATGCTAGAGAAAAAACAAGTTCTTGAAGGTGTTATACAAAACTTTGCCTGTTGGAAGTGCTTTTATAGATGAAGTGCTAGATTGTTCTTTAGCCAACTGCCTAAGTCTATTACCATAGTCCAATTGTGTCATAAGTTTTTCATTAATGACCAATGGACTGGGCAATCCTTTCTCCTTTTTGGAATTTGTCCATGAATCTATCAATGGCGACCTGCATGCTGTGGCACTTTTCTTCTAAGTTCAGCATTAGGTTTCTCTTGGAAAGGACCTTCCTTATTTCCAAAATGGTTTCAGTCTTGTCTTATATATTTAGATTTTTCTCCTAATGTACCTGCTGCTGATGTAGACTCCATTGTGACTAGCAATGTTGTGGTAGGTGGAGCTGTAGGTGCTAGTGAAGCTGCCAGTGTGGAAGGGACTGCTATAGATATTGTAGGGATGACATTTGTTGAAGTTGTGGCACTGTCAGTTTGTTTTAATTGGATTAATCTATCCAATTATTTCTCTATCTCCCTTAGTTGATCACTAAGTTTTAGGACCAAGTCCATCAACTCTTCATGTCTGGTTTGGCTCTCTAAGACTCCAAGTGTTTGGGGATGTTGCAGCTGAGGTATCTTTAATTTTTTCTTTAGTGCAGAAATATCATCATTCTTCTTCTTTATCAGCTTCTCAGAAGCTTTTATATCTTTGGGATCATGTCCCAACTCAATAACCAATTCTTCCAAAGACTTAATCCTCGTATCCTTAGCCTGTGAGGAAGCATTCTCCAACTGAAACTGTGTCGAGATGTTGTTCAATGAGTTTTGTAACTGTTGGGAAGTTATGGCTTTACATATAAGGGTGGAGCATATCATCTCTCCAGCTTGTTTGTGCAATTCTATTTGGTCTATCAGATGAATATCCCTTGCCAATACTTCAAAGTCAACCCTTTTGAAATCTGAAGATGTTTTGGGTTGTTGTGCTGTAGGTTTGATAGAGGACATGTTCAGCTTTCCCTCCTTGATGTCAAAGGCTGACATCAGCCTTGTTTGATTTGTGAGAGTGAGCTTTAGGTATTGAGAATATGTTTGGGCTTTAAGCTTCTCATTTCTCATTTTGATGTCTTTATACCCGTATTTTAAGTCCTTATCCTTATCAGCAGGCTTGTTGAGTGAGGACACTTCTAAACTTATATGCCTTTCCAATAGCTGATTCTGTGAAGTGGAAGGCTCTTGCATGTCTGAAGAAGGAGTGGTGACCCTGCTTCTATCTGTTTCTGTGGTAGTCACCTGTACTGATTCTTCTATATTTCCTGTTCAGTGATAGGATTGAGTCTTTGCCTCTTACTGTGACCAGTTTCACATTGTGCCTCAGATGTATTCATAGGTGAGGTGGAGGCTTCTTCTCTCCTTCTTTTAGGATTTTTCTCCTCGCTTTGAGGAGTCTGCATGACTGGAGGGGTGCTCATGGATTTTTCTTGCTCTTCTAGTACCTGCAAAAAAGAGCTCTCGTCAAGCTACTTTTCCAAATCAATCAGAGCATTTGCTACATCTACCCTTATGTTGTCTCTGTCTACTAAGGTATTTGCCACCCAGTCTGCCTGATTGGAATAAGCCTCTACTTCGAGTATGGGGTGGTGGATAAAAGGTCCTAGCTTGACCTTTTGCCTTTTCTTGATAATGAATTCTAAAGGGTCATATATCCATACAAAACTCCTTTGGAATTTCATGCCTTGTAGGATCAGGTCTGCCTCTTTCCCTGCCTCTCTAGAATTGCATATGAAGGGACCTAAATGGTCTTTGATTTTGAATTAAGCTTTCTTCTTGGCAGTGACAAAGTTGAATTCATCTGCATTAATGATTTTTCTCTAATATTCTAAGGCAAACAACCTCATAGGTAGGTATCTTGGCAACTTGTATGGTGCAAGCAGGCAACCATATATTCTTATTTCTGTGTGGTTTTGGTAAAGGTACCAATCTCCCACTTTGGTTTGCTTGGAATGTTGGAGGACTCCTTTTATCTCTAGACTTATCCTAGGTGAAGGATATTCAGTGAGCATAGTCATGATTGGATACAAAAAATAATCTATGAAGTCTGAGTATGTATATGGTGATTCAAACTTATGGAAAAGTGGGGTCCAAAAATGATAGATGTGGGCTGGCCCCTGGTGTCAAGCTTCTAGAGAGTAAAAGGAAACTTATCTCACTAATAATACAAAAATATATTGTACAATACAGAGGAGTATTTGAATACTCTCTCATTGCCCATTCTTGTGAAATTCTCATGCATTCTATTAGCTATGAATTTGGCAAAGTCATATGTGGTTGTAGGAGGCTGCCCTGGGGTATAAATGGACATGAAAGCAAGAATAAGTTCATCAATGTATTCACTTGTAACATAGCCCAAAACACATGATATCATGGTCACAATGTACTAGCCCCATTTAGAGAAAATAGCTGACATATATGGAGGGGGGTCCTTAGGGATGTGTTTTTCCTCTACAATGAAGGTTTGGAACAACTGGGCCAATCTTGATGGGCTTAGATTGGGATGCTGGTCCAACAGGTCTCCAATTGAGAGTGGGGTTAGGTTTGGTCCTCATTGGATCTCCAACATTTCATTAATGGACTCATCTTGATAGTGAATAGAACCTTCTGGTCATGAGACATTATGGCTCTATGGCTAGGGACGTAGCATGCATAGCACATATGAAAAACTTCTGGAAAGATATGTATTATGCTCCTATACCAATAGGTGTCATATTTCATGATTGACTTGATGAGCTCTGTAATATGTTCATACCTTCTTGTTGCAAAGGTTTTCCATATTTTCAAAAAGTAAAAAAAAAAATTAAAAATTCTAAAGAAGGTATACCCTAAAAGAAAAATCAAAGGATAAAAAGAATAAAATGGTCAAAAAAGTGAAAGAAATGAACCCCAAACAAAAATAGACCAGGAAAGTGTGCAAGTCCAAGTGCCACTACTATTTTATTTTCTGTAATAAGCAATTGTGTGCAACTTGTTAAACTTTTGCCACAAATTATGAAGAGTCAAATTGTTTAAACTTGGCTCATTCATTTTTCAATTTCATGCTATAGAACAGAGAATAAATATCTGACCAAACAGTGTAATCTTGGTAGATAAGTAGATAGGTAGAGTAAATAAAAGGAGCTCAATATTTTAATTTGAGCCCTTGGATGTAGTAAGTGTAGACTTAGGTTGGCTTGCCATGTAAAAGAAAAGGATGATTTGATAAGAGTTTTCCAGTCTAAGTGCACCCAAATAAAGAAGAAAAAATGCTAGGTTAAAGTAGGTAGGGTAGGTAGATGGTGTTGTAGAATGATACTTGTGATGAAAAAAGTTTCTAAATGTGTTAGCTTTTATTTTTATCACAAAGTTCAAGGCAGACATTTCACTTGATACAGTTTAAGCAAGGCAAGGTTAAATAACTAATTTCCATTCACATTTTTCCCTAAACACTTCACTAATTTCCCCTAAGCGTTAAGGTCTTTGAAAGTCAAAGGGGCTCAGAGCATTTCTCTGACTTTTGGAGGGACTGGACCCTCAGCCCAATGATCTAAAAGCATAAGTGCTCATAAATCATCCATCCAACATTCATTTCATTCCATAAAGTTTGCTTAAGTGAAAAAACCTATTTTACTTAGGAAATGCATAATATCACTTCACAAACCACTTTAGCCTAAGTTTTAATGTAAATTCCTAACATTTTAGCTTGGTGCTTATTATTTCATTTCATATTAATTTTTAACCATTATTATATAAACTCCCGAAAATTTTAACCATTCTCCGTATTAGTTAACTATGTAAAACCCCGACATTTTATAAAAATATCCCACTCCTAGTCAAATACGACCATACTTATAGTTCAAACAGGAATTAATAAGTTTATTCGAAACTTATTAAGAACCTCCACACCCTGCAAAAAATGGGATTAATTAACTATCCAGGTTAATTAATAACCATTACCCTGACCAATCTTGATGCGCCTGATACGATTAAATCAACGTTAATTATATTGGGCTCGCTGCATTAACTCCCCGCCATCTCCAGCACCCGTCAGCCATCCGATCTCCTCCTTTTCATCTGATGGTTGACGATCATATCACGACCCCCCTGGTGACCATGCTTTAACTCACGATCACTAGGCGGTTTTCTGTCGTACCCTCACCACGCGTCGCCCGCTCTACATGCTCGCTAGCCCCCGACCCGATACCACTTGACCCCAAAAGTGGTGCGGGGTAAACCGCTTACCGCCCTCCATGTAATGACAAAACGTCCAATCACACTGAGGTCATCCGCTCAATAAATGCCAAAAAATACTCGCCAAAACAAATTTCATTAAAAGAATGATAAAACGTCATTTTCACTGTAAAACATTGCGTCCAATTCCCATGCAAATTAACGTCTAGTCTACTGTTCCAACTTTTTAACCGCCACCTGACCAGCAAGACTATAGCACGAGCTTCGCAGCCTATCAACCAACCCACCATTGTAATACTTTCCTCCATAATCCAAGTATTTATCCATTTTTGCCCTGCAACTCTGTAATTTCGGTTTTCCACTAGGAATTCTGCCAGATAAAGACAAAATCAAGTTAAAAACAGCCTGTAATTGCCATAAAGAGACCCCAAAAACCAACTATTTATTCCATTTTTCCCACAAGAAGTCTGAATTCTAGTTTGAATACACAAGAACGAAATATGGAAACTCCCATAGCCCTTAATGTCGCGCCCATGAATGCACCCCATAAAGACTTAGATTATTTACCCCTGGCCGACAAAGATTTCCAGATAAAAGACCTATCTGGTGATAGTAACCATCTTAAAATCTTTTGCCAAATCAGAGATAGTCATCTGAATAATTCTGACTTTTTTGGACTATGGGAATCCAATCTTCCCATGTATTTCCTCCCCTCAGTCCATGTTTTCCCAGATATCATTCATCAATGTTGTGCCAACTATGACCCTATCCATAGAGCAGTTATGTCCCCATCCCAAACTGTTCTTTTTCCCATAACTACTGAGTCCATTAATGAAATGATATAGTTCCATTCCACTCAGCCCCTTGCTCCTCTTTCCCTGGGATATCTACTTGAAAAAGCCCCTCAGTTGCCCAAATAAGAGATAACTCGTATTGCTCAGATGTTTATGTTACCAAATTATCAACCCACGGGTCCACCTCCCTATCTGCAGACCTTTTTTACTGAAACTGGTAGACTTATTGTTGACATTATATCCATGATCATCGGATTTAATACAGTGAATATGTTGATGATATTACTTTAGTTTTGTTGTCAATATTTACTCCTGGACAACCCCTTGCTGTCAAGAATGACTATCCCACTTTCATTTCCAATAAAATCCATGATCAATTCATGAGTTTGGATAGGGAAGGAGTTTTCAAATACACATCTTTTATATACCATCTATTGTTATATCATCAGCTAGATAGCTTTCCTTTCCTTATCAGGAAATTGGACTCAAAAGGAAATCGAAGATCTGTGATCTTTTGGAGCTCAATCTTTCATAGAACTATGGAGTCTCCTTATACCTATAATGAATTCATTGACTGGTTTTTCCATCCAGCATCTACTCTATTGACAGGAGTTCCCCCTCCTAGACTCACTAGTGACATGAAAAAAGATTCTCCAACTCTCCAAGCAGTACAGGATAGGTGACTAGTACCTGTACCAAAACCACACCGAGATCAGAATGTATGGGTGTGAACTTTGCCCTTTCAAGCTGCCTAAATATGTGCCCATGAGATTGTTTGCACTAGAGTATTTCAGACAGATTATCAATGTAGACTCAGTCCATTTTTGTAGTGCAAAGAAGAAAGCCGAATTAAGAATAAAGAGCCAGCTAGGTCCCTATGTCATAAATTCTAGGGATGCATGGAAAGATGCTGAAAAGATTCTAGAAGACCACCTTAGATTGAAGAAGAGTTTTTGGTGGGTGCCTTATGACCCAAATAGTTTCATATGTGGCAGAAGAACAAAGAACAGGCTGTCAGTATATATACATCATAGGATCCCAGAAATTGAACAGTTTGCAAATCAGGATGAATGGGTAGAAGGGACCCAATAGAAGAAATTAGTGAGCAAGAAAAGATGGAAATGGCTATGAAAGATCTTGAAAAAACCCTTGACCTAGACTCTTTTGGACATGTAACATTCAAGCTGCCTCAACAATCAAGAATTAGTACATCCTCTGCTAGAACTTCTCAACAATCTCCACAGGAAGCCAATAAACCAGTTACTTCCAAGGGCAAGGAGATAAATACTACAGAGCAGCCTATAATGACAAATCAACCTGCAAAGTCTAGAGAATAGAGTCAAGTGAAAATTCCTCCAGCCCAAACTAAGGCAGCAGAAATCCCAGCATTACAGACTCCTCTAAATGAGGAAAGAAACAAAAAGAGGGACGGAGAAACCATCACACCTATTAGTGGACCAACAGAACGACCTGGAGCAAAGAGACTGTTAGCTCCTGCTGCAGCAGGTATTCATTTTTTATGATTGGCATTTCACAGGCCAAATATGTTGTACTTTGCTTGCTGCAATGCTCCATATTTGCTCAAACAGTCTCCAAATGAAGAAGCCTACTTCAAGTTCATTCAATTGCCTTCAAATTTTGTAAACTTATCCCGGTAGCGCTACTTTTAGTTAAAGGGAGGTCCAAACAGTTTAATCTTGGTCTCCCTAGGTTTAAATTTCTTGTTTTAGAATATAGAGATTGTAAGTCTGTCCAAACAGTTTAATCTTGGCATATTCTTAGATAGGTAGAGAAAGAGAAGAGCCCAACAGCTTAATCTGGGCTCCGGAAGAAATAAGGGTAGTATGTAGATAGGAAAGGCATCAAAA
>APFE031673557.1:124504-140739 GCA_000404065.3 Pinus taeda | reverse complement strand
AGAGCCCTCTCCGGTTGCAGGTGGGCTAGAACCTGCAATCAGAAGATTGGTTTGTGGTTACCTCGGCCGTATCCCTAATAGGAGCCTAGGGACAACCTGAGTGATAACATAATGGCGACTCCACTGGGGAACTCCTCAGATAAATAAATGCAATCAATCTGCATCCTCACAGAGGAAGAAACCAAATTTTAATCGGCCGACCTGTGTGGTTGCATATTTTGAGAAATATTTCAAAGTTATATTAGAAGCTGGCTCCTAATAAACTGACACGTGATACACGATCAAATCCTGATCCCAATAACCGGCCTGCTGTTGGAAATCCGAATCTAATTCCGAAGATCTTCAGGCAGCAAAAACAAAAAGACTGCCAAACCCCTGTTAGTCCTGAAGCAGTTCAGCCAATTGTTGTGCCAACCCCCATCAAAGTTCTTGTCCGATCCACCCCGGATTCCTCCGGCGCATTTCCCCCTTCTCCGAGCAGCTTTTCCACACCTCAACCCCATATCCATACCCCATCGGTTACTCCCTCTTCCCCGGTTATTCCTATAGTCCCCCTCGCTTTAGGTGTTCCGCTAACCCCCGTAATCATGGCTAGATATGCACCATTACAACTACCTGCTAATCCCAGGGAATTGCCTCAGGACTATCAATCGAAAATCACTTACTTTGATGGCACAACCTCTTGCACCGCGGTACAACATACAAAGAAAATGCAGGATTATTTCGAGATTTATGAAATAGACGATGATAACGTAAGAATGAATATTTTTGTTCAAAGTCTAACCGGTGATGTCAGAACCTGGTTTAGGGCACTTCCACCTAATTCAATACTAAATCCCGAAGCCTTATACCAAACTTTCATTAAAAGATGGGAGAAAAGGAAGGACCCCCTGCACATTCTATCTGAATATGAGTCTATCAAGAGAAGACCTGGGGAAGCTGTTCTGGATTACTGTGCCAGATTTAACAATGTTTACAACGCGATACCACCGAATCTAAGAACTCCACTCGACCTTGCTCTATACAAATTCCCGGATGGCTTTGATGCCGAGATGGTGTATCAATTAAGGGAAAGAGCCCCTCAAAGCCTTGCAGAAATGCAAGATACCGCAGTAAGCGTAGAAGCAAACCTAATCGCCAAAAGAAACAGAAATAGATCCGAGAGAAAAACCACTTTCAAAGAAGAACCCTCCTCTCACGAGCAGAAACTGGATGCAATCATCAGTTCCATGAACAGAATGGGAGATAGATTAGACAACGTGGAGAGAAAAAATTCATGGGAAAATCAACAGCCCAACACCGCAAGGAACCCAAACTTCAGAAAAACCCAAAATATGAACATGGGTAGGGCCAATCAGGATCACGACATCAGACCTCCTTTCCAAGAGAACTTTGCCGAGGTATCTACATCTACTGATCCCACAGACGGGACCCTGATGAACTTGGTTGATTCAGAAAATGGACAGCAATCCTCCTTCACGGAAGAAAACCCCCCATACCTTAATATAAAACAATTCCGCACTAAATCGGGAGAGTCCTTTGACTTTAAACAAGGGTATGACGCTGCCATATATGAGCTACACAAACAATATAAACTAAGAACACGAACTGTCGAGGTGTCTCCGCCCAGCAGGGCAAAGGAGGGTAAACAACCCAACAAGGCTAAAGGGAAAAGCACCAACGGTCATACAATTGACAACCAGGTCCCAAATTCGCAACAAGTTATTGTGGAAGATGTAACAGAAACACATGGTTCTATGGAACAACCGCTACACTCTTCCCGCCCTGAAAAATTCCTGGAGAGCATTCATGAAAATATTCCCAGAACAGAGATACCATGGACAGCCATACATAGTGATACGCACGTTCCTAAGAAAAATACAGAAAACACGCCGGAGAAGGAAAAACTCACCAGTGTTAATACCCGGAACCTAGCAGAAAAGCCATTCAGCCTAGAAACCGAAATCGGGAAGCTTAAAATCTCCATCCCCCTCTCAGAACTAGCTAAGCACACTGTGTATAGACAACAAATTCAAGAATCGCTCCAATTTCCTGAAATTAGGGATGATGTAAACATCCTAGATGACACCCCTGAATTACTGTTCAGGCCAGAGGTTGACGGAAAAACAACATTCGGACCTGTTCCGCCTTTCTATATCAGCCTGCACATACACGATAAGATACTGCACAATGCTATGTTTGATTCAGGCGCCTCAACAAACCTCATGCCCAAGCCGTAATGGAAAGTTAAACCTCGATGTCACCCGACCTATAAAATCTGTATCATTCGTTCAAGTCAAGTCAAATGCCTAGGCCTTAACAAGAACTTTGGCGTATCCAGTCCAAATTCCGAACAAAACGATCTTAAGGACGTAGTAGTTGCTGACATAACCCACAAAGTATGGCATGCTCTATCCCATCATGGGGAGAAAAACTGCAAGGATCCCTTCAACTCGACCTCTCTTACGCCACTATATCCGTCTTTGGGCAACCAGAGAGACTTTATAGGGAAACGCTAATGAAATATGTGGTGAGTAGTGAGGAGAAACCCCAAAATTTTCCGATATACTCGATCCATTCTGATATGGATTCTTTTATTTTGTTTAATGATAATACAAGTCTTCCAAATCCTAACAAACCGCTAGCCCTAGAACAAGAAACCAATGCTAGTGAAAGGCTAGTTGCCAACTCGCTTGAAATTGTCTCAACAGCCCAGGCAACCAGCACAGGACAGGAAGAAAATCCCGAAACAGAAGTCACCAACTCATCTGCTCTGCATGCCCCTCAAATCCCCAATACACGCCTTGGACTAGAGGTCTCATGGTTTTTAGAATTTGATGGTGCAGTTAACAAGTTAGGAGCAGGGGCCGGAGTGTGGATTTACAAAACTCACGAAAATCATGCACAAGGCCACGCCTATAGACTCAATTTTAAATGCACAAACAACATGGGAGAGTACGAAGCTCTTCTCTTAGGCCTCAAACTGCTCAAAACCTTGGGAGCTACCGCAATCTCCATCCTAGGTGATTCAGACCTCATTATACAACAGATAAAGGGCAATTTCGTCGCCAATGACAGTAGAATGAGAGCTTACAGAGCCACTGCCATCGAATTGCTTAGCACCTTCAGTGATGTTGAGTTAACCAAAATCGTGCGAGAACATAATAATCATGCTCATAGCTTAGCTACCTTCGCCAACACCTGTAGGTTCCCCTTTGGACTAAGTCACCACTTCACTTCAGAAGTAAAACATAGACCGTCAATTCCTAACAATGTCGAGAATTGGCAGGTATTCAAAGATGATGTCCAGATTAACAAATTTTTAACTCTGGAAGGGGAATTCTCTAGCACCAACATTGACATGGACGTTACACCAGAAACACAGCAACTAGATCGCATGACCCTAACAGACCCCATGGCTAAACAGATACTCAGCCCGACTATTTTTGACAGCACAAACATAAGGCAACTGAAACAGTCTTGCTCACCTAAGGCAGCCGAAGCAGAAGAGGAATTTATGGACCTAAAAGGAAATATTTTGCCTGCTGGCCTGACCCCATTGGAAGACATGTTTGATAACAACGATGTGGCCAGAAAACCAAAAATGGAACCCTTGGATGCGGCTATAGAAGAGTACAACATAGGAACGAGATAACATCCCAAGATGATTAAACTCTCTAAAAACCTGCCTCCTGACCAAAAGCCCAAATATGTGGATCTGTTCAAAGAATTCCAAGACATATTTGCCTGGAGTTACGAGGACCTAAAGTCCTATGGCACTTCCGTAATCCAGCATACCATTCCCCTAAGGCCAAACCAGAAACCGTTCAAACAAAAACTCAGAAGAATCAACCCCATGCTTCTCCCTATGATTGAAAAAGAAATAAAAAGAATGTTTGACGCAGGGGTTTGACGCAGGGATCATTGCACCTATCAGATTCTCGGAATGGGTATCTAACTTAGTCCCTACCAGGAAGAAAACATGAGAGATAAGACTGTGTGTAGACCTGAGAAATTTAAACCAAGTCTCCCTAAAGGACCACTACCCATTACCCAAAATGGATCACATCTTGCAAAGGGTGGTGGGCTCTTCTAGGATCTCTCTGCTTGACGGATTCTCGGGATTTAACCAAATTCTAGTTCATCCAGATGATCATGATCAGGACAAAACAGCTTTTACCACACCCTGGGGAATGTTCAAATACGTTAAAATGCCTTTTGGGCTGAAAAACGCAGGCGCCACCTTTCAGAGGCCAATGGATATCGCATTCGCTAAGGAAATACACGATTTCCTTGTGGTTTACTTGGATGACCTGACCCCATTTTCCAAATCTGACTCGCAACACCTTAAGCACTTAAGGCAAATTTTTATCACATGTAGGAAATACGGCATTTCCTTGAACCCAAAGAAGTCCCTGTTCACCCTGGAGGAAGGCAGGTTATTAGGGCATATAATATCAAAAGATGGGATCAGAATCGACCCAGAGAGAATTCAGGCTATCCTCCAAATCCCTTACCCAAGAAACACAAAGGAGCTACAAGGATTCCTTGGAAAAATCAACTTCCTGAGAAGATTCATCCCCAATTTAGCCGAGTCAATGAGGCTATTGAGTAACATGCTAAAAAAGGACGCCAAGGTGAGATGGTCCCTTGAGGCCAAGCAGGATTTCGAGAGTATAAAAGCGGCCTTGACTCAAACACCTGTCCTTACCAGTCCTCAATTTGATAGAGATTTTATCATTTTTTCTTTCGCATCAGAACATACCATAGCAGCACTCCTTCTGCAGAAAGATGATCAGGGAAATGAGAAACCAATAGCTTTCTTCAGCCGAGCTCTGAGAGACACGCCCCTAAAATTTCAGATCATGGAAAAGCAAGCTTACACTCTGGTCAAAGCTATTAAAGACTTCAGAATTTACATCCTCTACTCTCATGTGATCGCATATGTCCCCAACGCGGTTGTAAAGGATATATTAACTCAAGAAGGATTGGAAGGCAGAAGAGGCAAATGGATTGCTAGCATCCTTGAGTATGACATTGAGATAAAGCCCACCAAGCTCATAAAAGTACAAGGGCTAGCTAAGCTAATGGCCGAAACAAATTTCCAAGCACTTAACATTAATCAGCTGGACGATGAAGAGGAGCTGGCAACTCCACAAATCAGTGATACCTTCACACAGTCCCCTTGGTATTTTAATATTTGTTTTGTATTGTTAAACCTGTGTGCTCCCCCAGGATTGTCCAGAACTAAAAAAAGATTTTTAAGAATGAAATCATCAAACTTCTGTGTCATAGATGATGCCTTATTTTGGAAGAATTATGAAGGCATTTTGCTTAAATGTTTAACTAAGGATGAAACTAACAGCGTCATGAGAGAATTTCATGCAGGTGATTGCGGAGGCCACTTATATTGGAAATCCACGGCGGAAAAGATCTTGCAGGCAGGTTATTACTGGCCCTCTTTGTTTACAGATGTGAAAACATTTACTGCCTCATGCCACAAATGCCAAATCTTTGAAGGAAAAAGAAAATTATTGCCTCTGCCCCTAAAACCCATTTCAACCGAAAAGCCTTTTC
Source organism: Pinus taeda (assembly GCA_000404065.3). Classification (NCBI taxonomy): domain Eukaryota; kingdom Viridiplantae; phylum Streptophyta; class Pinopsida; order Pinales; family Pinaceae; genus Pinus; species Pinus taeda. The sequence continues at coordinate 135,162 of APFE031673557.1, read as the reverse complement.
AACAATGGGGTCTTGACTTCGTTGGGGAAATTCATCCCTCCTCCTTAGGCCAGCACAAATGGATTCTAACAGCCACCGACTATTTCACCAAATGGATTGAAGCCATCCCATATAGGCAAGCCAATGACTCCACCATCATCCAATTCCTCGAGAACAACATCCTGTCCAGGTTCGGCTGCCCGGAGAAAATCATTACCGACAACGCAGCTGCTTTCAAATCCAGTAAAATCATTAACTTTTGCCACAAATACCACATTACCTTAGGACACTCCACCGCTTATTACCCCCAAGGCAATGGCCTGGCCGAGTCCTCCAATAGGAGCCTCATCAATATCATAAAGAAGATGCTAGAAGAGAACAAAAAGAACTGGCACAAAAAGCTCACCAGTGCCCTATGGGCAGACCGAATGACCACCAAAAAAACCATCGGTATGAGCCCCTATGAACTTGTGTATGGCATGGAAGCTAGGTTCCCTTCATCTCTGGGCATACCAACTATCAAACTGTTGCAAGAAATTCAGGCTGAACCGAACGACATGCAGAGAAGGATTAATCAGACTATTCATCTTCAGCAAACCAGAGAAGAATTTTTCAATAGAGCTCAAGGTCTACAGGAAAAACTCAAGAAAATGTTCGACAAAAGAACCAAAGCAGAAGATTTCTGGGTAGGCAGCAAAGTCCTAAGATGGGATGCAAGAAGGGAAGACAAGGGCAAACATGCTAAATTTCATTTTCTGTGGAAAGGTCCGTACATTATCAGCGCTGTGCAAGGCAATAACACCTACTTTCTCAAATCTCCTTATAACAGCACAATGGAAGAAGGCCCGATCAACGGCCGGATGTTGAAGCACTACAATGATCCTCCTGCTTGAAAGAGAAGGTGATAGTTGGTTTGTACATACTTGTAGGTATCAGTTTTGACTTTTTAGAATTCATAGTACCGAACACGTGGATGAAAGCAGGCGATGCTTCCCAATTTTGCAGAGGACAGTAAGAAACTAAGAATCAAGGCGTTCTGGCCTGCTGTTCTTGACTTCTCGCAAGGAGAAGCCATCCCCGAGTGGAGCCACTATTAGCTCCTGCTGCAGCAGGTATTCATTTTTTATGATTGGCATTTCACAGGCCAAATATGTTGTACTTTGCTTGCTGCAATGCTCCATATTTGCTCAAACAGTCTCCATATGAAGAAGGCTACTTCAATTTCATTCAATTGCCTTCAATTTTTTGTAAAGTTTTCCTGGTATAGCTATTGTTAGTTAAAGGGAGGTCCAAACATTTTAATCTTGGTCTCCCTAGGTTTAAATTTCTTGTTTTAGAATATAGAGATTGTAAGTCTGTCCAAACAGTTTAATCTTGGCAGACTCTTAGATAGGTAGAGAAACAGAAGAGTCCAACAGTTTAATTTGGGCTCTGGAAGAAACAAGGGCAGTATGTAGATAGGAAAGCATTAAAAGAAAATGTATGATGGGTTTGCAAGTCTAAGTGCACCCCCAAGTAAAAGAAGAAAAAATGCTAGGAAAGTAGGCTGGGTAGGTAGTTCTGAGGCTGTTGAATTGTTGACCAGTTCCAAGTTTGCAGGTATCATATCATGCAGAACATAATCAGCAAATATTTGTAAGCAAAAAGGCTCAAATTAGGTATAACTAACTCCCCTTCTCTGTTTTCGCCGATCATTAACTAATATCCCAAAAAGAGGTCAAGATCTACTTGACACCTCTTGAGTTCATCATCTTCATCACTCCGGTTGAGTAAAGATCTGCTTTGCTCAAAGTTGTTCCATATCTTCTCCCAAAATATGGTCTTACCCCCTGTAACAGCCTAAGTTCTTCCGAACTTAGCGCTTTCTTGCCATCTCCATATTAACCACTAACATTATTATGTAGCTCCCTATGTTTCCTGTCCCCGTATTAATATTAAGTAACAAATCCCTTATGTAATATCCCTCCCCTGGTTGAAAAATAACCATATCAGTTCCCAGGAATTGTTCAGTTTATCAGAAAATAAGCAAGAGCCGTGACCCCCGAACCACCTCCCAAATACGATGGACTCCTTCCAAAGTATAAATTTCCCCCGAGGTAGTCAGACCCCTTCCAAAAACCTTATATGACATTCACACCCACTTACTTACCTTTTGCCCCTCGAAACCGTTTTCGCGTCGCAACCTCGCACTCTCACATTCATGCAAAACATAGCCCATCAGTCCCCCGCCGATGCGATATTGCGATATCGGCGATCGACGATCACAAACGCCGAGTGTCCAATCCGTTCACCTCTCCTCTCCGCCGATGCGATATCGCGATATCGCATATCGGCAGTCGCAAGCGCCAAAAGCCCACCCAATGATGCCCCTCCTTCCCCGCCGACACGATATCGCATCGGAGTCTCTTCACCACAATCTATCCAGTACCTCACCACGTCACGCTGTACCAGGGACCCATAGCTGACGTCATCTGTCGTACAGCCGATGCCATGCTTACGTCAGCAGCCAAAAAAGCCGAAAAAAGCTTCGCGCAGGAAGAAAAGTCGCATTTCGGAGCTCCATATCAAGAAACAGAGGCAGTTTCCAATGCGCGAATACGGGAAATAGGCCATTTCGAGGAATCTTCAGGGAATCTTCTGGTTGCCGAGCCCACTGCGCGTCTAAAAAGCCCGAAAATCGCCCAAACGTGCCAAAGGATCCGGTTTGAAGACAGCAGCAGATCATTCACAGAGTTTAAAGTGTATCAGATCAAATCAGCGTGTATCAAGCGTATCAAAGAGTATCAGTCGACGGTGGACACCATCAATGTAGCGGCAAAGTGTATCAGAGAATATCTTGAAGCGGCGGCCCAAAGCAAGAGAAAATTGAATATCTTCCAACAGATTCACAGAAGGAGAGTGAAACTACTTGAAGCTCTCAAATCATAATAATTGCACATTCAATTCGCACCAAAGCCGAACTGCAGCCCTGAAGCTCATTCACTTCAGCAGCATTGCATCTGGTCCCTAAGGGCCACCTCGTCACCTGTTCCGATTCAGCTGCCCCCAGCGCAGCCAAAAATATTTACTTGCATTTAATTCCAGCAGCATTTAGATTTTTGAAGAGTTCTAAGCAGACCTGTCACGGTCACTTGTAATGATGTCTTCCTGATATTTTGTTTATAAATACCACCCGAAGCAATATTGTGAAGGGTTGGTTGGTTGGTAGTAGTAGTTGTTGGTCAGTTTCCTTTCCAGCAATTTCTCTCAGTAAAGACTCGCACTGTAACTTTCATATTTTTCATAATCAAAGATCGATGAAAGCATGGATTGTGAAACAACTTGCTGTTTTCTCTTGGCCGAGGAATGATCACGGAATTCCTGTGATGATCCAATAATTGTTTTTCTTCCCTGTCTATTTTATGTTTTATCACCTTTCCGCCTTTCTAAGTTGCAAAAAAAAAGAATAGCTTAAGATTTGTTTCATTACACCTTAAGTTCAATTTCTGCACTTTTCGATGTTTTCTTCAGAAATGGTTATGAGCTTGTATTCTTAAATGATCTGGTTTACCCCGTTTCTTTCACACATGAGTGCATGTCTTTGGAATTCTTAACTGCTCCGGGATCCCACTCATCCACTTCTCCCCTTTGTCAACATGATGAAATGATTCTCTTTTGCCTTTCATCCCTGATGTTCATTCCGTACTTTCAGCAGACTGAGTATTTTATCCTGTGTGGCTATCCCGCTCCGTATCCCCTTGTGACCAAGAAAACGCTCGCATGCCTCAATCTGTGACTCCATGCCCAATGGTTCAAAACTTATAACACCTTACTGTGCCTCTTTATTCAAGAATCCTACCTTCCTTCCAATCACAGTCAACATTCCCTTGAAGTCAGAAATCTAGCCTAAAATCATCAACTAAGGTTGAATTTAAAGGAGAGAGCCCTCTCCGATTGCAGGTGGGCTAGAACCTGCAATCAAAAGATTGGTTTGTGGTTACCTCGGTCGTATCCCTAATAGGAGCCTAGGGACAACCTGATTGATAACAGAGACAAAGACTGAATCCTCTATCAGAAGAGGACATAATTGAAGAAACTATAGATAGCCAGAGAGAAGAAAGAGCCAGCCAGCAAACTCCATCCTTTGGAGTAACCTCAACTAGCTCACAAAGGCAAGAGCTAGAAAGACAGCACAATGTAGAAGTATCTTCCGCCAAGCCACAAAACAAATAGGCCTCAGACATTAAGAAGACTTTCACAGAGATAAAGGCAAGGAATGACCTAATAAGGCTTCACATTTAAGGTCAATATCTGAAAATGGCCCCCACAAACCAGCAGAGATTAATGTTAGCCTATGACATTAAAGAAGGTAAAATGATAATGAGTTATTTTAAGCCAAAGGTACAGCAACCCCAGTCAGCAGCAGACTATATCAGAACAAACTTGGAGGTCCTAGCCAAAGATATTCATCCTATGGACCAGATTGAGTTTCATAAGCAGATTGGGGAAATGTTTTATTCCACACTGAATAACAAAGCAATGCTAGCCCACAAATTGCAAAATTATTTGGACAACACAACAGCTCAATTACATTTGGAGAAAGCCTCTTCTCTGGCCAAAGATAACAGGATCAAATCATTAGAAGATGTCATTATTGGATTGGGACATGATCCCAAAGATGCTAAAGGCATAAAGGCACTAATTAATAAGAAAGAAGAGGATATTGCTGCCTTAAGAAAACAGTTGAAACTGCCTCCTTCAACACATCCACAGACTGCATAAGTTATACAACAGAAATCAGAAGAAGACATGATGGACTTGCTCCTGAAGCTTAACGAAAGATTAAATGATACAGAGCAGGAATTGGAAAAAGCACTAAAGGAAAAGTAGGGAGAGTCGACCTCTCAGCCTCCTGAGGTAATCCCCATAGTCTCAACTGCAATCCTTTCCACAAGTGGAATAGCCTTAGCTCCAAATGTCCCAACAGTCACAGCAGAAGTAATAACAGGTACATCAACAACAGGTACAACACCAGGAGCAGTATTAATATGAGCACTGAAGAATTGATAAAAGCCATGGAGGAATTGAGATTGCAGGTTACAGAGTTAAAACAAGTGAAAGAGCAATTGGCTAAGGCAGAAAAGAACTATGATATCTCCAAAATAAGTATCGTGGAAAAAACTAAGGAGATTAAAGCCTTAGAAAGTAAAGTAAAAACATTAGAACAAGAGCTCACTTTTGATAAACCCTTGACAGAAATTAGGAAAATCCTTTGGGCTAATATCATTCAGTCCATAAATGAAATATGGCCATCAATCCAAGTAATCTATGAGCAGCTAGACTTAGTGAAAATAGCCCATGGAGCAATTCAGCAGACAAGCGCAGAGTTGTGTAAAATTCCAGAAGAAGCCAACAGGCTTATCAATTATTTGAATACCAAAAACAGAGAACAATTAGAAGTACTTGGCATCACAGACAGGATAGACACCATTTTGGAAATCAAAAGAGTTCTGACCAAGAGAACTTTAATGCAAAACTTAGATAGAAGATGCCAATATATGAAAGTAGAAATCAACTCTTTTATGGAGAGGTTCACAGTTTTCCAGAGCAAAGGGCCACCAAGTCCTTTGGTCATTAATGATAAGTTAATGAAACACATTGATTATATATATAAATTGAATAGGTATGTTGGCAATCAAGCTAGCTCAACATCAAGTGCAGCAGGAGTGAAAGCACTTCTTACAGGCTAAGTTCTCTATGACAGTTTAGAGAACTTATTCTACATTGAGCATGAGGTAAAGCATTTATTCACCATTCAGCCGAACTTTTTCAGATACACAGAGACTGATGAAACACTCAGGAAACTTCAGAGGCACAAATTTCCAGAGCAGAAATGGTAGGAAGATATGTTAGAAATTTTGTAAAGTTACCTTTGGTAAAATGTAAATTTTGGGCTATTTACCTTGTTGAGATAAACAAAGATGAATAAAGGTGAACAGTGGTCAAAACAGGTTGAAGAGTATCAGAGCAGGTAAAGAGTATCAGTCAAACAAGGCAGCCAGCACGAAGTTACAGCAGCAAGCCAAATAAAAGGACCTGCCTCCAACACACCCAGCACAAATAGGAACAGCACAACATCTATTTGCTTTTTTCCTATCTTCGAGACTAGTTGTCTCTATTTTCTTGTAAAAATGATTTGTCATCACTAGAATATATCTCACTCTGTTATGAGATATTTTTTGTAAAATATTTTGTATAAGTACTCCCTTAATTGGAGTATTAGGGGTGGATCCATATACATTGCTGTAATACTAGTTTTTTGGAATAAAGTGCTGATTGGATCAAATTTTCGCATGGCTTGCTGGACAAAGAATTAATGCAAGGGACTTTTCACAGATTTCTTGAAGCAAACACTGGATCAATAAGTCCTCTCTACCTCATGTTTTAAAATTCTTCTTTGTTTATTATATCATCTTCGTTTCACATCTAAATGATAAACGAAAAAGAGTAATTCAGAATATGCTTGATTGCACTCTGTCTTCAAAAGTTATCATTTTCTACGTTTTCTTCTGAATTAGAATAGACAGTGAAATCTTAATTGCTCCTGTTTTCTAGTTCTGTCACTTTGATTATGTGTTAAAGAATACTTAATTGCTCTTTACCAATAGTCATCCAAGTTCCCTCTTGAAATAGGTTGAAGGATTCTTAATTGCCCTTCACCCATTTTTGAAACCCATCCCATCTATTCCAAGTCTTTATTTGTTCCCTATTTGACCACCTTGCCCTGTGAAGCCATCCTTTATTAAGAAACCCAAATCCACTAAAGCCGTCTTACTTGACTCCATTAGCCCAATGGCCTAAACTATTGAGTCTTATCCCTTTGCTATTGAATCTCACCACCCAAACTCAAACAAACTCCTAAGCTTCACAACTAGCCTAATATCTTGACAAAACAAAGCTAAAACTTAAAGAGAGAGCCCTCTTTGGATGTAGATTGGCTAGAATCTGCATCTAAAATATTGGTTTGTGGTTACCTTGGCCTCCTTTCCCTTTCTTACAACTTTTGGGAAAACCTGAGTGATAACAATATGAACTCGGGGGAACTGGAATATGGGTAAATTTGACTCCAAGAGGCCAATGTCATCTGTATGGTTTAGGTATCTGTATTTAATTAAGAAATGAATTTTGGGCAGGAGCTCTGTTGAACTTGTATCTTTGATTTGGAAATCCCGTTCAGCCAAGGGAAGGTTGTCCAGGTCTAAGTGTGGAGTGGTAACGGATCTAACATCCAAGGCGATAGGTGCAGCCATAATTCAATTCTTGTGGATTTGAATTAGGCTCTGGGGGTTTTATCAAAGGTTTTTTGGACTTTCAGTGGGTTTAGGCAAGAACCTCTTAAATTGGTAGTATTCTTAATCAATTTTTAAATTAAAACACTACATACACTAAAGGTTTCGAAATTTGAAGGGGTAAGAGGAATTCATGGTGAAATACCTAGAATTGGGTGAATTAGCTTTAAAAATGATGGTCCACAGCAGCTGCAGTGGTTGGTGTAGTCCTGGTACGGACTGAAAGGTCAGCTGGGTTGTTTGCAGTGTCTTCTGGAGCAGAGTTGGAAGTCTGTTTGGTAGATTCAGCATTTGCAGGGATTGCAATGGTTCAGAGAGTTTACAAAGAGAATGAGTGAAAGAAGACAAAAAGAGGGCTTCATGACCTTTTATGGAGAAAATGATTATTTTTGGCAGGTTCACTTTTGGATGAAAAGTTGACGGTTTTTCAATTAAGTGGTGGAAGTGGTTTTGGAGGGCCATTACACCGCTTTTGTGGCGTGGGCAGTTTTTGGGAGGGGTCGCTCGTTGTATCTTACAGCGTGACACGTAGCATTTGGGGGGTCGGGGAAAACCACTTTATTGAGTGGTTATCATTCAGCCATCGGGTGCAACCGATATGGCTGTGTGTCATTGGAAGAGGGGGGGTAATGATGAAATGGTAGTCGGGCGAAAGAGCTGTGTAGGGGGGAATGAACGGGAGTTGATGGGGGGTCCCAAGGGTTTAATCATGGTGGTTTGGGATTATTGCAGATGGTTGGCTTTTCATCTTCTGTTAATAATGATTAGACAATTCTTTATTCTGGTCGATCTTTTTTCCCACATTTGAGTCTATTTATTGTATTGTAAATCACTTGTAAAGGGTTGGAGTTTCTAGGAAAGGTGTTAAAGAAAACTCAGCGTTTCACTGTACAGTTTGGCCAGGAAATTAATAAAATGATGTAGCTCTGATTCATGAGATTCATGTGGTATGAGTTTTAGCATATGTTCTTCTTTCTGTTTCATGTGTATCCTGTTATGTTTTACAGTTCATTCATAATCGTTTCCAGCTGAATTTTTTTAAGAAGAAAGGTAGAATCCAGTTTGTTGCTCTACCTTGGAAAAGCATTCATCGTCTGTGTGGCTTCTTCTGTTTGAAAAGGATTCATTGGTTATGCCCTTTTCAACCTCTCAACCGTCTTTCCACTTCATATTACTTCAATTTGATTGCTAAACCTCCTACCTATCTTGCCTCACGAAACACTTTGCGTCTTTGATTCAATTTCCCATCTCATGTTGTCCTTTGTCCCATACAGCGCAGAAAATTCAATCATTCATTAAATTACCTCTTTCCTATTTATTTACTAGCCTAAGATCAGTGTCCATTTTGAGTCATCTCAGACCCTATTGTTTATTTTTACTGAGTGTGACCGGGAGAGAGCCCTCTCCTGTTCTGGTAGGGCTAGCTACCAGACTAAGTGTGGTTTGTGGTTATCCTGAATTTTGCCTTCCTTCAGCCTAAGGCAGATTTAAGCCCCAACAGGCACCAATTTTGAGACCCAATCAGAAAACCTAATTGGTGCAATTATTTTGGCATGATACATCCTCTAATTTTTTTTCAATTGAAGGTAATAAGGCAAGATTAATCCTCCTAAGTTTTTGTCTGAAAGGCTTTTGATTTTCTTTAATAGGGATTGTGTGCTGGATGATGTTGGTGTGATAGGATTTGAGGTGCCTCAGATGTATTCATAGGTGAGGTGGAGACTTCTTCTCTGCTTCTTTTAGGATTTTTCTCCTCATTCTGAGGAGTCTGCATGACTGGAGGGGTGCTCATGGCTTTTTCTTGCTCTTCTAGTACCTACAAAAAAGAGCTCTCATCAAGTTGCTTTTCCAAATCAATCAGAGTATTTTCTACATATACCCTTGTGTTGTCTCTGTCTACTAAGGTATTTTCCACCCAGTCTGTCTGATTGCATATGCCTTTATTTCTAGTCTGAGGTGGTGGATAAAAGGTCCTAGCTTCTAAAGGGTCCTATCTCCATACAAAACTCCTTTGGAATTTCATGCCTTGCAAGATCAGGTCAGCCTCTTTCCCTGCCTCTCTGGAATTGCATATGAAGGGACCTAACTAATATTTGATTTTTAAATAGGCCTTCTTCTTGGTAGTGACAAAGTTGACTTCATTTGCATTGATGATTTGTCTCTAATATTCTAAGGAAAACAACCTCATAGGGAGGTATCTTGGCAACTTATATGGTGGAAGCAGGTAACCATATATTCTTATTTCTATGTCTCTTTGGTAAAGGTACCAATCTCCCACTTTGGTTTTCTTGGAATGTTAGAGGACTCCTTTATCTCTGGACTTATCCTAAGTGGAGGATTTCCATTGAGCATAGTCATGATTGGATACACAAAATAATCTATGAAGTCTAAGTATGTATATGGTGATCCAAACTTATGGAAAAGTGGGGTCCAAAAAATGACAGACCTGGGCTGGCCCCTGGTGTCAAGCTTCTGGAGAGTAAAACACAACTTATCCGACTAATAATACAAAAAAAGATGGTACAATACAGAGGAGTATTTGAATACTCTCTCATTGCCCATTCTTGTGAACTGCTCATGCATTCTATCAGCTATGAATTTTGCAAAGTCATATGTGGTTGTAGGAGGCTGCCCTCGAGTATAAATGGACATGAAAGAAAGAATAATTCCATCAATGTATTCACTTGTAGTGTAACCCAAAACACATGATATCATGGTCACAATGTACTGGCCTCATTTAGAGAAAATAGCCTTCATTCATGTTTTCTACTCCTGAATCATCTCTACCTCAACATCATTATGTCTCAAATCTTGATACTCATTTGATGTCGTTGATGAGGGATACATCAAGGCCCTCCTACGATGAGTTGCTTCATGTTGACATCATCTCATTATCTAAGAAGTTTAATTGGAAACTCTGTTCGTTACCTTTGTTGGGTATACGACCAAAGTCCCACATTGACTAGAAGTGGGGAGGATCATGGGTATATAAGGACGGACAAATATCTCCATTGGTATGAGGCCTTTTGGGGTAAGTCCAAAAGCAAATCCATGAGGGCTTAGGCCCAAAGTGGACAATATCATACCATTGTGGAGATATGTGGTGTCCAGAATCCAACAAGTGGTATCAGAGCCATGCCCCGAAGTTAGCCAAGTGGATGAATCCTCGGAATGTCGAACGAAGGTGGTGGGCCCCGGTAATATCACGATGGGATCCGTGGATGAGCTCGGTTAGGCAGGCGGTGTGCTCCGGATTCTTCATGGACGTGTCCTGGTCCCAACACGGTGAAGAGGAGTTGACCTGGGATAGAGCAAGCTCTCGAGGCAGGTGGTGTTCCATGTAAGGCGTTG
>APFE031673557.1:88820-124356 GCA_000404065.3 Pinus taeda | reverse complement strand
GAATCCTAGTTGGTAGAGAGTGGACGGATGGATAATCATTTGAGGGGAGGCTCGATGGTCCTTTGTTCGAGGGGAGGATTGTTGGGTATACGACCAAAGTCCCACATTGACTAGAAGTGGGAGGATCATGGGTATATAAGGATGGACAAATATCTCCATTGGTATGAGGCCTTTTGGGGTAAGTCCAAAAGCAAATCCATGAGGGCTTAGGCCCAAAGTGGACAATATCATACCATTGTGGAGATATGTGGTGTCCAGAATCCTAACAACCTTGGAGCTTGCGTACCTCAATCACAAGTTTCCTCACTTTCAGTGACAATTTTTCGTCATTGGCCTTCAACCAAGAGATTGTGTGTGGTATTAAACTTCAGATCGTTGCTTCACACCACATCAATTGTACTATAGTTCCTTGAGAGCCATTATCATTATCAATGGTTTCTCTCGCATCTGTTTATGAATACATCATTGGCTAGTAATCATATGGTGTCTACCATGTTCAAATACAAGTCTCTAATTACATGGTTAGGCTCGTACTATTGAGTGAACGATATATAAGACCCCAGATTTAGTTTCATCCATCCAGGCTATGTTTTCAAAATTCATACCATATCAAAAAGTATGATGGTTATGATCATTCAGGCAGTCATCCAAGCATGGGTCCACACTCTATCATTAGTGGACGACACTTATTTTATCAATGTACATGTATATTGACTTATATCAGTATGGGTATGCCCCCCTTAGCAATGATATCTTAATGATAATATGTATTGTAACACATGGTGATCTCGACCAAGTTTTTCTTGATCCGAACTTGTCACAAGGTAAAATACTTCAGTCTTCAACCACTACTTCTCACTTTGTAACTTCGTGGGAAATTTGTTATAGTTCATTTTGTCACATCCGCTCAAAAGGCCAGAAAACCAAATCAATCAACATTCTTGGACACTTTGTCATTATCCCTTTGCAAAGACCTAAGAATCATTTCTCTAAAAATTCTAATTTTTTTGGCTAATCAACTAAAAAACAATTTTTTCAGCCCCAATGTACTATGCATAACTTTCCACCTACAATGGTTGTAATTTTCATAACTGAGTACCTTCACTAACCAGCATAGGTTTCTCTACTTTTCAGGTGTGATGATTTTATAATTTTTGTAAAAATAAAAAATATTTTCGAATCTTCTCCTTCCAGAAGCTTCTGAGGTGGTTTTAACCATTTACCTGGATAAATATATCAAACTCATATACTAGACGTCTTATCTCTTATCATTAGAGTTTATCTTCATATGTGGATCTCAAGCCTAGATTGGTAAATCCTAAACTACCACTTTTACCCTATAAATCTACTGCCTCCCATAGAGTTTGAGTTGGCTTTTGGAGATTACTAGTGCCCTCATGCTACTACTTTGAGCTTAAGGAATCATCATCCATTTATGAATTAGAGTTGAGTTTGTAGGTTTTATTTGTGGCAAGGAATGTTTTAGGTTCCTATACCAATAGGAGTCATAATTTTGAATGACTAAAGTGAAGCCTTGTAATATTGTACATACCTTTGCATTTTGAAAATGTTTTCCATATTAAAAAATATTAAAAAATGTAAAGAGGGTATGTCCTAAAGGAATAATCAAAGGAAAAAATAATAAGAAAAGGTCAAAAAAGAAAGATATATGAATCCCAAAAGACAAAAAGAGACCATGAAAGTGCACACGTCAAAATGCCATTGCTATTTACTTTTATGCATAATAATGATTATGTGTAGCTTGTTACTCATGCCACAATCCATGGTAATCAAACTGTTTAATCTTGATTATACCATGCTTTGAATTTTATGTTTATAGTTAGAGAATAAAATCTGACCAAACAGTGTAATATTGGAAGATCATTAGATAGGTAGAGTAAATAAAAGGAGCTCATCAGTTTAATCGGAGCCCTTGGATGATATAAGGTCATAATTAGATAGTTTAGTTTGTAAATAAAAGAAAAATATTGATAAGAGTTTGCTAGCCTAAATGCACCCAAATAAAGTGAAGAAAAAATGTTAGGATGAGTAAATGGGTAAGTAGTAAGAAGGTTGCAGAAATATCATGTAATTACACAAAAGTACTTATGTCATTGTTTCAAATGCATCTTTCAAATATGCATAAGTAGTAAACAAAGCAAAAACAATGGTTCACAATATGGTTTATATAACATGCCCTCATTCATTGCACACCTTTCCCATAAATAATTTCTAGTGCTTAAAATCCCTTAAGTCAAAGGGGCTCAGAGCATTTCTCTAAGTTTTGGAGGGACCAGACCCTCGGCTTGATGACTTATGGGCATAAGTGCTAGAATCCCCTTCATAAAAAATTCACCCCCCTTCATTTCCCCTCATTTCCCTAATAAAACCACACTTTGCTATGGTACCTTTTACCTAGGAAAAGTGACTCACCCCCATGTAAGTCCTATTTCACCGAAATACCCACTAAAGGTTTTTATCCTAAGTATAAATCTAAACGTGCAATCACATATACTTTTCCCCTTTATAACTTAGGAAAATCCACTTTTCCATCATTTTCATATTAATTAAACTAACTTTATTATATAAATTCCCCGAAAACTATTAAGCTTGTATTAAATTAAAACACTATATACAATATCCCAACCCCTTAGTTTTAAATAAAAACTAATATAAACTACCCTTTATTCCGTTATAATTTCACTTAATTTACCTAACCCCAGTAAAATTTAAGTTACTCCCTCATCAGCCTCACCTGATTCCCTAATCCCTCATTAAAACCCGACCTGATCCCTTAACCCTGGATTAGTCCCTAAACTAATCACGAAACCATCGTAATTAAATCTGCGGGCCCCCCATCAAATCCCGTCATTTCCCACTGCGCAGCTTTGTGATCCGAATGGAAATGGCATCAACCCATGGTATTCATCCACCCATGGAATTTATCCATGGTATTGTAAATAGTATCCACCCATGGTATTGTAAGTGACATCCACCCATGGTATTGTAAGTGACATCCACCCATGGTATTCATTCATCCATGGCATTTGCCCATGGTATTGTGACATCCACCCATGGTATTCATTCACCCATGGAATTGACCCATGGTATTGTGACATCCACCCATGGTATTCATTCACCCATGGAATTGACCCATGGTATTGTAACTGAAAAATACTATAAGTAGCAAGTCGCATTTTGTAAAAGGACAATTTGTCCGCCACAATGTAGCTGTTACAGTTATTCTCCGTTTTAATAATAAAAATTCTTTGTGGTTTTGTTCATTGGAAATTCTCCTCTTTTCTTCTAGCATTTCATTTTTTTAGATCTTGGGTGCCTCCCACACAAGATCCATTTCAATATTTTAGATCTTGAGGGCTTCCCCCTAAGATCCGGATCAATGGTATCAAAGCAGGTTACGATTCCATGGAAATGAAGGTTTAATGCATATTTCATTTTCAAATTTTTGCAGCAATATTCAACAAACTTCAGGCACGTGTTGTGACCTCCACAAAGCACTTTCTTGGGCCAAGCATGAAGAATTTTTCTTTTTTTGTTTTTTTGCAGGAATTGTTTTTTGGGCGGCGAGTTTGCAGATCATATATAAAACATGTGGTGAAATATTTATAAAAAAAAAAAAAATAACATATGTGGCTTCCTTGCAAAAAAATACCAAAAATAAAAAATAAAACGTCCGAATCAGAGTCTGGATGAGGGAGATATCGCTGATTTAAAATCAGCTATGTTGTAGAATTTTTTTTCTAATGAAAACTAGTGGACGGCGACTCTCCTATAATTTTTTGAGGTTTTTGTGTAGAATTTCAAAAGCAGGACTGTAGGTCTAAGATCCTCTTGAAAAATCACCCAATTAAAAAAAAAAAAAAATGGGTCGAATCGGAGTCCGGATGTGGGAGATATTGCTGATTTAAAATCAAATATTTTTTTAGAGCTTTTGTGACGGCATAAAAATTGCAGCGCGAATCTGAGATTCTAGAGTGTCCAGATAAGGATTTCCAACATATGGGAAGATGCAAAATGGTCATTCTGCTTCCAAAAACAAGTTATAATAAATATTCTGAGTTATATTGACCAACTTATATCCATTTAAATTTTGGAGCAACATTCAAAATGGGTTCCCGTTGGAGACGTGCCCTCCCACCCCACTTTAGTAGGCACCTACTTCACATTCATCAGTTTCAGCATAGCAGCATTTGGCTTGGTTTATTTGGAGACGTGCCCTCCCACCCTAGGCTATGTAGGCACCTGCTACTTCATCAACAACCAACATCACGGTTATGGGTCAACCGCACAAAATCCTTTTCATCGAAGTCTATTTGCTAGGTTGCACACTGTTAGTATCACAGTTGGTCACAAGCATAATAGGGTATCTCTATCCTCGGATCTTCATTTTTCATGGTTATGGGTCATCCACAAACCCACACTTCATTGAAGTCCATTTGCAAGGCCGCACACTATTAGTATCACAATTAGTCACAAGCATTACAGGGTACCTCTATCCTCGGATCTTCGTTCATCATGGTTATGGGTCATCCACAAACCCACACTTCATCGAAGTCCATTTTCTAGGCTTCACACTGTCAGTATCACAGTTGGTTACAAGCATTACAAGGTATCTCTATCACCGGATCTTCGTTCATCATGGTTATGGGTTAACCACATAAAACCCTTCTCTTCAGTGGCTCTTCATATTCAACAAAGGTTTCACAGGAGGGAACTTCAGGCAATAGGGACCATTGTTTCTTAAGGAGGGAGGAATTATCCGAATGGAAAATGGCATCAACCCATGGTATTCATCCACCCATAGAATTTACCCATGGCATTGTAAGTAGCATCTACCCATGGTATTGTAAGTGACATTCACCCATGGTATTTTCCCATGGTATTGTGACATCCACCCATGGTATGGAATTGACCCGTGGTATTGTGACATCCACCCATGGTATTCATTCACCCATGGAATTGACCCGTGGTATTGTAACTGAGAAATACTATAAGTAACAAGTCGCATTTTGTAAAAGGACAATTTGTTTGCCACAATGTAGCTTTTACAGTTATTCTCTGTTTTAATAAAAAAAAAATCTAGTTTTGTTCATTGGACATTCTCCTCTTTTTCTTCTGGCATTTCAATTTTTCAGATCTTGGGTGCCTCCCCTGCAAGATCCATTTCAATATTTTAGATCTTGAAGGCCTCCCCCAAGATCCGGATCACTTTGCCTCCCGACCACCGTTGATCATCTCTTCCCCACATCCAATGGCCCATAATCATATCATCCATACCCTATGACAGAACAATAGCCGCCTGATAAAGTGGTTTCCCTCCTGACCCTTGATGTTACGTGTCAAACAATGAATGGAATCGGGTGACCCCTCCCGAATATCGCCTGCACCACAAAAGCGGTGTGATGGCCCTCCAAAACCACTTCCCCCATTTAATCGAAAACTGTCACTATTCATGTGAAAGTGAACCCGCCAAAAATTAACCATTTTTTCTATAAAATACCATGAAGCCTTATTTTGCCCTTTTTTGTGCATTCTCTGTGTAAATTCTAAAAAAACATTGCTAACCATTGCAAACACAGAATTTACCCACAGACTTCCAATTCAGCTCCAGAAAAACACTGTAGGTAGCCAGCTAACCTTTTCAAACCTTACCAGGACTATGCCAACCGCTGCAGCTACTATGAAACACTATTTTCAGAGCCAAGTTGCCCATTTCCAGGTATTTCACCACAAAATTACCTCTTAGCCCTACAAATTTCAAGACCTTTAGCCTGTGAAGTATTTTAAATTAATAAATTAAGTAAAAATACTGTAAATTAAGGGAATCACTTGCCTAAGCCCTCTGGAAAATCCAAAAAACCTTTGCAGAAACCCCCATAGCATAATTCAAATCCACAAATTATGGATGCCCCCATCGCCATGGACATAAGATCCATTACCACTCCCCATTTGGACCTCGACCACCTTCCCCTGGTTGATAGGGACTTTCAAATAAAAGATACGACTACCCTAGAGCCCCTGCTCAAAGTGCATTGTCAAAGTAGGGACATATACCTTAACCATGCTGATGAGATTGGCCTTTGGGAGTCAAATTTTCCCAAATACCAGTTCCCCCAAGTTCACATCTTTCCAGAAATTGTTCATATGTGTTATGCATCCTACGTCCCCAACCACAGAACCATAATATTTCACGACTAGAAGGTCCTATTCACTATCACAGCTGAGTCCATTAATAATGTTGTAGTTCCAACCAGGGCCAAACCTAACCCCACTCTCAATTGGAGACTTGTTGGACTAGTATCCCAAGCTTAACCCTGCAAAATTGGCCCAGTTGTTCCAAACCTTCATTAGGGAGGAAAAACACATCCCGAAGGACGCCCCTCCATATGTAGTAGCTATTTTCTCTCCATGGGGCTAGAACATTGTAGCTATGATATCATGTGTGTTAGGTTATACCACAAGTGAGTACATTGATGAAATTATCCTTGCTTTCATGTCCATCTATACTCCAAGACAACCTCTTGTGACCATATATGAATTTTCCACATTCATAGCTGATAGAATGCATGAGAAATTCACAAGAATGGGCAATGAGAGGGTGTTCAAATACTCTTTTGTATTGTACTATCTATTTTTGTACTATTAGTCAGATAAGTTTCCTTTCACTCTCCAAAAGCTTGACACCAGGGGCCAGCCCAGATCTGTCATCTTTTGGACCCCACTTTTCCATGAGTTTAGATCACCTTATAAATCCTCTGACTTCATAGACTCTTTTGTGCATCCAATCATGACTATGCTTACGAGGAACCCTCCACCTAGGATAAGCTCGGAGATAAAGAGAGTCCTCCAGCTTTCCAAGCAAACCAAAGTGGGTGATTGGTACCTATACCAAAACCACATAGAAATTCGAATATGTTGTTGTCTGCTTGCACCATATAAGTTGCCAAGATACCTCCCCATGAGGTTGTTTGCCTTAGAATATTACAGATACATCATCAATGCAGATGAGGTCAACTTTGTCAATGCCAAGAAGAAGGCCAATTTCAAAATCAAAGACCAATTAGGTCCCTTCATATTCAATTCCAGAGAGGCAGGGAAAGAGACAAACATAATCCTGCAGAGAATGAAATTCCAAAGGAGTTTTGTATGGATATATGACCCTTTGGAATTCATTACCAAGAAAAGGCAAAAGGTCAAGCTAGGACCTTTCATCCACCACTCCATACCAGAAATAGAGGCATATGTAAATCAAATAGAATGGGTGGAAAATACTTTATTAGATAGAGATAGCACAAGAGTAGATGTAGAAAATGCTCTGATTGATTTGGAAAAGCAGCTTGATGAGAGATCTTTTTTATAGGTACCAGAAGAGAAAGAAAGAGTCATGAGTACCCCTCCAGTCATGCATACTCCTCAGAATGAGGAGAAAATCCCAAAAAGAAACAGAGAGGGAGCTTCCACTTCAGGAATGGATACCTCTGTTAGCACCTAGATTTGCCTCAGGCTGAAAAGGTAAGCTTCTAGGTCCACATCAAACCACGCTCAGCCTCGTAGTTAGCCCTACGATGACAGGAGAGGGCTCTCTCTGGGTCAATCTCAGCAAATATAATCAATGGGGCTTGAGATGACTGAAATAGCTGCTAATCTTAGGCTAGGTATGAAGTGCAAGGATTTAATTTGAGTGTTTGGGGGGTGTTGTGTTGGAAAAAGGGAAAGGCAAATTTGGGTCTGGGGATGAGGCCTAGTTTTTGCAGAGTTCTGATTGGGGCAAGGAAGGCAATCATTTTGACGCTTTATATTGAATTAATGGATGGATCAGACTGGTGAGGAGGTAAGGAGGGCAAGAGAGTCTTAAGAATCCTCCTCAAACAGATGAAAACATGTAAAATTAAACAAAATTTCAAGGCAGAGCATAACAGTCCAATGGATTCTACCTTAATCACTCATTTGTTTAATTTCAGAAGAAAAGAGAAGGGAAAATGATACACATAAACATTATTGAACTTACAATTACATAGAGAAAAACATCATCAAAACATAGAGCCACACGGATCCCAACAAGTGCTGCAAAATCCTGGTCTTTCCTTTGCCAAAAATGCAGAGATAAAATGTACAATGGTGTGCCAAGCAATCCCAAATGTCCAACCCTGAAAATGACTGATGAATTACATGATATATAAAATCCTAACCTATTCCATGCCTCTAGGGGTCGAGCTCATCATTCTAGTAGCTATTTCAACCATATCTAAACAAGGAACTGAAAAATAGGCAAATGAAACAACTTGCCTCTATATGAAAGGAAACTGATTCATTCACCCACATTTCACCTTTTGGTGAATGAATCTTCTAGAACAAGTAAAAATGTGCCAAAATTACATCATGGTCATGAAATTACATCATGGTAGATCAATATTTACATCAAAAAATAAAACTAGTCAAAACTGCGTGAATTTCTGAGCTGAAGAATGAAAATGAGGCCAAATTTCTCTATGCATCGCGCCCAAATTCTCTATGTGTCATGCCACTTTGGAGCTGATTTTGAGGCACTTCCCAAAGTCAAAATTGAGCTCATGATAGCTCGTTGGAAATCCCTACCTGTCTACTTTCTAACCCAAGTGGAATTTCTGGATTTGGATGTCATTTTCCCCTCCAAAACTTCAATCTCCCAACATTTCTTCCTATGTGTCAAAATAGGGGCAGTGAGGTCATTTTTTGAGTTTTGTTTACCTTTTGAGGGCTCAAAACCTCCTCAAATTTCTTGGCCATGGAAAAGCAAGCATAACTTTTGATGACAAATCCAGAAATTCAAATGTTTTATGCTTTGGGGCCCTCTAACAAAAGCAAGCGCCACGTGGCGCGGCGCATAGGGAGGAAAACCCTGTTTTTTAGTGCAAAAAAATTTCAAAATGCAAAAATTGCTCCAAATTTCTTGAAATTTGGGCTGGACTTTCTCTATCAAGAGCTATGATGGGCCAAGGATACCTCGGCCAATATCCGGAGTTGATCATGCTCTTTTTGCCTTCTTTTCCTTTTTGATGCCTTCCTTAGTTTTGCCTTTAAATTCCTTATTCCCGCCTTGCAAACCTTGTTCCGCGCCATGTAGTGAAAAGCCATGTGTCTCAACAATGCCTTGTCTCTATCAGCCTTTTCCAACAGTCTCTCCAAGTGGATGTTGACTCTCTCAAGCCAAGACTCCCGATCAACGTTGATCTTTTGCTCAAGTGAAGTAAACTCCACCCTTCTCCTTTGGGCAGCTTGGCGGTTTTTCTTTATGTTTTTGAGCTCCATGAGGTCTCGTTTGTCGGTAAGTTGCTTATTTTCTTATTCAAGGTCTCAGTCTCTTTGACCTCATATCACTCATCTCACTTTGTAGAGTGCCTAGCAAACTTTTCTACCCCGTTCAATTCAAGGATCTTGACTGATATATCACTTGATTTGAAGGCTGATAATTAATCTGGTCTAAAGGTTGTCCTTGAAAGATGAGTGTTTCTGTTGTGTGAATTGAGTAAGAAATTGGTTATTACTCTGTGACTGCCCCTGACTAGCTGACTCTACATGTGAACCAGATGGAGATTACATTTGATTGCCTTGATTGTGTTTGCATCAAGTTTTGATTCCGTGCCTCAAACTGATTTCTTAGTTGTACATGCAACTGATTCATGGCTGAAGGTGCCTTTGTCAACAATGGATCATTGCCTTGAAGAACAGAGGATGGTGTTTGATTAAAATTGATTTCCTTGCCTCATTGGCAAAGACAGCCTTGATGTCATTTTTGGATATGGAGAATAAGGGGTTTAAGGAATAGTATTTAGGGTTTGGGAAAGCAATTAGGATTTAGGGATTTTTGTGGTTTGGGAAAAATAGGATTGGGGATAGGGATATATGATTTTGTTTTGGGATTATGGGAATCGGGTAATAGGGGAAGAAACTAGGAAAATGAGTGAGGGAGTGGAAAGGTAAGGGAATGACTTGGCAGCCAAACAACAGTGCAAACCCTAGGTACTGTTTCCTTTGAGAGATACAAGAGGTAGGGTTTGATTTGTCTTTACATGATCACCATAAACCTTAAAGAAAACTCCTCCACTAGCAATGAAGAGATGGTGACTTACCTGCACATTCGAACATTTAAGCAATTTTGGCCACTTGAGAGAGTTTAGGATAAAATTGGGCTTGGCAGCTCTATGTGCCACACCACAAGTCCAACGTGCCACGCCTTCCCTATGTGTCGTGCCAGTGTCTTTTCACACTGGAAATTGCAGCCCAATGCGCTGCGCCTTCCCTATGCGCCATGCCAGTTGCCCAATGCGTCGCGCCACCAAACCCTGTTTTTTAGTGATTTTTGCAAGAGACTTTTGGAGGCCTTCGTGGTGTCCAAATTGGGCGTAAGATAGCTTTTGGGAAATGTATTCGAGTCTAATTTCCAACCCAACTAGAATTTTTCAATTTGGAGTTCAATTTCCCTATCAAAAATCAAATCTCCCAAGACTGGTCAAAATGTGCCAAATGAGGTTGCCTCAAGGCAGAGTGCTATTGCAATCCACGCGTGAAGGTGTTCCTCAACTCCAAATTGAGCTCATGATAGCTCATTGGAAAGCTCTTTGTGTCTCGTTATTATTTTACTCATCACAAAATTCATATGGCCAACCAAGCTAGGAGAAAACTTGATTTTCCCAAGGTCACTTCAGAGGTGCATCAATTCTCGCGAGGCAAATGTATTTTTGACATTTCTCTAAAACCATGACACCTGTGTAAAAATTGAAGGAGGTTTTTCTTCCTTGGCCTATTTTGGACAAAAAAATCTCTCTATTTTCGAAAATTCATCTTTGATTGCTCAGAAACATCATTTGAGTAAAACCTACCCTGATGTGTGGAACAGGGGATTTGTCAAAATGAAGTGAAACGAAGGGGATAAGGGGCTCCTAAATTCTTGAAAAAAAAATTGGAAGTAGGGAGGGATGTTAGGACACAAGGGAAAGTGGAATCTCAAATATTGAGTGAGGGGAAGGGGTGCAAAAGGGTGAAACACAGGCCTAGCCTAGAAAATTGTCAAGTTGTAGCAAGAAACTAGGGTTTGTGGAAAAATGAGGAAGTTGGGGGGTCTCAATGATGGGAAGTGTTTAATAAGGTACATTAAGGATAGGGGAAGGTGTATGAACATCAGGATATAATTTTTTCTGATGATTTGACCATCCAAGAGAAATTACCTCCAAAACTCTAGGAGAGGGAAATGAACCTTACCTAGGCACAACTGAAGCATGAACAAGGTGTAAAATGACCCAGTGGAACTTGACATGATGATGAAAACCCTCTGAATGATGGTACACTCAGTTGAATGGTGACATGGACCGACATTTGGACAACTTTGACAAGAGTAAAAGCAAACCCTAAACATAATGCCTAGTGACCAAATTTTGGTTGAAGACTCACTGGAATGACAAAATTTGACCTTGATACCTTAAAATCACTTTGTAAGAGCATGTTTGATCACTGGAGGAAGGCTGCAAAGAGTGACAATAACAACCTCTAATTTTCAATAGGAAACAAGCAAGAGGCAAAGGCTCAATCCGGCCTCTGAACAGGAATACACAGAAGAATCAACACAACTTACCAACACAAAGGTAGAAAGAAATAGACCCACTACTCCATCTAAAGGCATGCAAGAGCCTTCCACATCATAGAATCAGATGTTGGAAAGGCAGCTTAGTGCGGAAGTATCTTCCTTCAGCAGGCCTACTGACAAAGACCAGGACATAAAAGATAGGTACACAGAAATAAAAGTGAGAAATGAGAGGCTTAAGGCCCAAACATATGCTCAGTACCTAAAGCTGACTCCCACAAATCAAGCAAGACTAATGTCAGCCTTTGACATTAAAGAGGGAAAGTTGCAAATGTATTTCATCAAACCTACAACACAACAGCCCAAGACAGCATCTGATTTCAAACGGGTTGATTTTGAAGTGTTGGCAAGGGATATTCATACCATAAACCAGATTGAACTGCACAAATAGGCTGGAGAGATGATATACTCCACCCTGACAAGTAAAGCCATAGTTTCTCATTAGTTACAAAACTCTTTAAACAACATCTCAGCACAATTTCAGTTAGAGAAGGCCTCCTCACAGGCCAAGGATACAAGGATCAAGTCCTTAGAGGACTTAGTGATTGAATTGGGACACGATCCCAAGGATATAAAAGCTACATAGAAACTTATAAAGAAGAAAAAATATGATATTGCCGCACTTAAGAGGCAATTAAAAATACCCCAGCTACAACATCCTCAAACTGTAGAAGTCTTAGAGAGCCAAACTAGACATGACGAGTTGATGGACTTGGTTGTAAAGTTGAATGATAAATTAAAGGAGACAAAAAAGGAGTTGGATGCTTTAATTCAATTGAAGAAAAGTGACTTGGCCAAAACTTCTAAAGGTTTCATCCCTACGGTATCCACATCATTCCCTTCTACACTGCCAGCTTCATTGGCACCTACAACTCCACCTACAACAACATTGATAGTCAAAGCAGAATCTACAACAGCAGGTGCATCAAGAGAGAAAGCAATAGAGTTGGTTAAAACCATGGAAGAGATGTCTATCCAGGCTATAGAAATGAAAAAATTGAGAGAAAAGGTGGCTACTTTGGAATCTGACTACAAAATTTCCCAGCTTAAGCAAAAGGAAGAAGCACAAAAAGCCCAAAAAATGAGTAAAAGAATCAAAGTCTTAGAGAAATACTTAACACTGGAGAAACCCCTTGGGGAAACCAAGGAAATGTTGTGGGACAATATCATTGACTCCGTCAAGGATATTTGGCCATCAATTCAAGTTATCTTTGAGCAGACAGAGTTAGTAAAGATAGCTACAGAAGTTATCCAAAAGGTTAAAGAAGAATTAGGATACATGCCTGAGGTTGACAATAGACTCATCCACTTCCTCAACAGCAAAAATAGGTATGAGCTCCAAGAACTCAATATAGAATATAGAACTGAGACCAATTTAGAAATAAGGAAGGTCCTTTCCAAAAGGAACCTTATGCTTAACTTAGAAGAAAAGTGCCACAACATGCAGGTAGCCATTGATAGGTTCATGGCTAAATTCCAAATTTTGAGAGAGAAAGGTCTGCCCAGTCCATTAGTTATTAATGATAAAATTATGACACAGCTGGACTATGATAACAGACTCAGACAATTGGCTAAGGATTAAGCAAGCACTTCATCCATTAAAGCACTACCAACAGGCAAAGTTTTGTACAACACATTTGAGAACTTGTTTTTCCTTGAGCATGAGATAAAACATTCCTCACCAAGCCCAATTTTGTTAAGTATACTGAAGCTGATGAGATCTATAGGAGGATGATGAATGTAAAATTACTTGATGTGGAATGGTGGGAGACAATGACTAATTTACTATGATAAATTTATAGCCAAAGGTTACTGCACAATATAAATGAGAGCAGCCAGGTAACCAAATGAAAACAAGGCAACATAGTCAAAGAGTATCAGGGTCAAAGAGTATCAGGTGAAAGATCAAAATTGAAGAAGATTCCAGCATGAAATACCACAACTACAAGCCCGCATAAAGGGCTACAAATTCAATCATAAAAGCCAACAATACCAAATAAAAAGGGATAGCATGAAACAGTTCATTAGCTATCTCTATCTTCTTGCAAGAAGATATTTATATTTCCTAGAATAAATCTCAAGTTTGTTTTGAGATATTTTGTAATAGTTTGTGTAAATACTTCACAATTCGAAGTATGTAGCATGGATTCTTAGACATTTCTATATATTTTCTTGATCAAAGACTCTAAGCTATTGTATCACCGTTTGGACCAGTAAGCTGGATTAATGAATAAAGACAATACATTTCACTGGATTCATGTGTAGAGCAAAAGTGCAGACAAGTATTTTCTCTTGTGTTGTTGCTTTTCTTTAAAAAATTTCCACAATCTTTAATGTATCTAAAATCTGAATGCTATAATATGAATGATATCTCCGAATTTGCTTCATTGCACTCTCGTTTAACTATTAGGCATTTTAATGTTTTCTACTAATTATCTAAGTTAAGGAATTCTTTATTGCTCCTTAGTCTAGGTAGTTTTCCTCTGATCTATAGTAAGGGATTCTTAATTTCCCTTTGCTCATGATTATCCTTTGTTCCTCATTTTGATGTTTGAGGATTCTTAAGTGCTCTCTCACCCTAGTTAAGATCATTTCACCCATTCGACCTAAAGACCTGTACTTCACTCTGTTAGCCTACCCTTTGAACACTCCCTTTAATGAATTAATCCCAATTTTGTTGTCCTTATTTGACTCCATAGCCCAATGGTCTAGAGACTTCATTCTATCCATCTGTTTAAGGATTCCACCATCCAAAATTCAATACAAATCAAAACCCTCTGAACTTTAAGAACTAGCCTAAAATCCCAGCAAACAAAACTAAATCATATAGAGAGAGCCCTCTTTGAGTCATAGGTTAGCTAGAGGCTATACTTAAAAGATTGGTTTATGGTTACCTTGGTCTTTTCCTTCTTCTGATAACTTAGGGAAAAATTCTGAGTGATAACAGAATGACAAGACAATTAGGGAGACATCTACAAAGTCAGCATCTATAAATGGTTGCAACTCTCTCCTTCATTATTAATATGAAAAGCACTATTTTTTCTTATACGTGTGTCATGTTGATTCTTAGGTATTTCAATGCCATTTGAATCATTTATTAGAGATATCATTTTATGCTATGTGGATTTCGTTGTTCTCTTGCTTTTTTAGTCATTATTGCAGGTTCCATTTATAACACATGGATTTAGAATTAGAGCTTACAAGAAATGAGAAGAGAATTACTTACTACATATTCTAGGTAGGTCTATTTTCCATATTGTAATCTCTCTAAGGAAAACATACATGGTTTTTCCCTTTGTTGTTTCTATATTAGACCACTAGATATAAGGAGTTCATTTTTGTCTGCAGAAGTAAATTTTCCATACAACACAATGGATTATAAACCCAAGGGGATAATATTAAACCAAAGGGATTAATATTATAAACTCTTGGGATTGATATTATAAATCCAAGGGATTAATAAACCTAAGCAATTTATATTATAAACCCGAGGTATTAATAAAACCAATTGATTAATATTATAAACCCTTGGGATTAATATTATAAATATAAGATGTCCACTTGGGGTAGCTCAATTGGCAATGGTTGTGGAAATGAAGTCTCACTGAACTGGAAATCTTGGGTTTAAATCTTGTGTTATCCCCCCGATCAGGGTGAGAAGTTGTCCATGATGAAGATGTAGTCCTACAAGCTTACAAACAATATTTTAAAATATAAGATATTAATTTATAACGAAAGGATTAATATTATAATCCCAAGGGATTAATATTATAAACCCAAGAGATTAATATTATAAACCCAAGGAATTAGTAAACTCAAGGGATTCTTAATACAATAAACCCAAGGGATTAATAAACCCAATGGAATAATATTATAAACCCAAGGAACCAATATTATAAGCCCAAGTGATTAATATTAAAAAACCAAGGATTAATATTATAAACCCTTGAAATTAATATTATAAACCCAAGGGATTAATAAACCGAAGGGTTTATTAATATTATAAATTGAAGCGATAATAAACCCAAGAGATTAATATTAAGATATTTCCAGGGGTTTGAAAAAGAAGTCGAGTTACACCTTCGCTAAACTCGTAAAACCATCAAACAACATTGGACTCATCAAACATGACAGAACTGAACCACTTCTTCTCATGGTTCGTTAAAAATACTCAGAAGGGTTAATTTGAAGGGTGAACTTATAAATCAAGCATATGTTATACTACTCAATATTGTCAAAAATAAAGAAGTACTTACCATAAATGGTTGGGGAAATTTGGAAAACATGGTACTTAACCTATTAATGGCAGTGATTCGCTCTTGAACATGACAGTATTTCACTTCATATTCATGATTGTTGGGTTGATAAATCTTCTTGCCTCTTTGTTTAATCATTCTATATCAAAAGACTTGATAATTGATTTTGAGTCAATGTTGCCAACTCCATAAAGTGTCATTGATATGTGCTAGACGAGTCTACCATTTCTAGGGGTTTGAAAAAGAAGTTGATTTACACCTTCGATGGACTCGTAAAACCATCAAACAACATTGGGCCCATCACATGATCGGACTAAACCACTCCTTCTCGGGTTTCGTTAAAAATACTTAGAAGGATTCATCTGAAGGGTGAACTTATAGATCAAGCATATGTTATACTCAAGATTGTCAAAAATCAAGAGGTGCTTACCATAAATGGTTGAGGAAATATGGAAAACATAGTACTTAACCTATTAATGGCAGTTAATCACTCTTGAAAATGACACTCTTTCACTTCATCTTCATGATTGTTGGGTTGAGAAATCTACTTGCCCCTTTAGTTAATCATTCTATATCAAAAGCCTTCATAATTGGTTTTGAGTCAATGCTTCCAACTCCATAAAGTGTCGTCAATATGTTCAATATAAATCCTTCAATTGAAATTTCTACAATAATTTTAATTCTTCATTCATGTCTTCCACTCTTGAATCATATCTGCCTCAAGATGTCTCAAATCTTGATACGTGTGTTGTGTCGTTGATGAGGGACACATTAAGGCCCTCCTACAACAAGTAATTCCTTTCGACATCAACTCATTATCTAGGAACTTTACTTAGAAACTATTTTCAATACCTTACAGCTTGCATACCTCAATGGTACATTTCCTCGCTTTCGGTGACAGGTTTTCATCATTTTCCTTCAACCCAGAGATTGTGTGTGGTGTTCGACTTCATCTCATTCATTCACACTGCATATATTGTACAATAGTACCTTGAGAGCCACAATTCTTTCACATCCTGAAGATGAACCAATTTTGCTGGTTTGAAACGTCGATCAAAAAAAGAATTTGAATGCGATGGATCCGGAAGTAAATCTACATAAAGCTATTATCATTATCGGTGGTTTCTCTCGTGTCTCTTAACGACCTACATCATTAGCTAGTAATCATATGGTTTCTACCATGCTCGACTCCAACTCATCTAATCACATGGTTAGACTCATACTATTGAGTGAACGATATGGAAGACCCTAGATCTAGTTTCATCCATTCGGGTTGCCATTTCACACTCTATCATCAATGGACGAAATTTCTTTAATCATTGTACGTGTATTTTTACTTATATGTCGAGTATGGGTATGGCCCTCTATTTTAGTGACTGCAACACCCTCCAAAATGTTAGCCTACACTCAAATTTTGGAGCCTACTATGGATCCTGTGATCAATCATCCCTTAGTCATTTATTGCTCAGTTGATTATTTCAAGCCCCCTTCTCAGATACCAAGTTTCGTTCGCTCTTTTATCTTTATATAGCAAGTGTCATCTTTTGGCATGGAAGTTATCGCTTGTCATGCAAAGGGGAGTTTTAGTCTTCATCAAGGGGAAATATTTGTAAAAATGAGTTGTTCTCATCATAGAGACATGTTTCACACTCATTTCAAGGGTTTCACACACCATTGCACAAGTGTCATCATTATCCTCACAAAGTCCATCGACGGGGCCACACTTGTTGTAAGTTTCCGCAAAGGTCATTGCATTAAGCGAAGTATGATTTCATATGTTCTGGATGATCTACATTGTATCACCAAGTATCCAAGTGTGTGGTCACAGTCGAGTTCTATCACTATTCACATCTGTTCCACTAATCCCACACTTTGCCATATTTCTTAGGATTCCTGGAAACCTAGCTTCATCCAGCCTTCTTAAATAGCACACTTTGCATCTGCAACCCTCAATATTTTTCCTTGCATCTTGGAACCATGTAATGCAAAAAAATCCCATCCTCCCTTGGCCTCCAAAACTATGTAGATTCTTCCTCCGGTGTCCTTCCCTCAACGGGAGCTCACTACCTTCCGAAATTGCACAGTTATGCCTCTCAGTTGCCTAGTCCTCCTTGCCTTTTGAAACTGTGTAGTTTTTCCTCCCAAGGCCCCATCCCACAGCAGCCACTACATGCTTGAACTACACAATTATGTCCCTCAATGGGCACTGCACAAATTTTTCCCTCAGTGGGCACTGCGCAAAATTTCCCCTCAGTGAGGATTGTGCATAAATTTCCCTTAGTCTAGCCTGAGTTGCACACTGCACATTCTCAGTGATCAAGCTCAACCCTTGGATGCTTGAACTATGCAATTGCGTAGTCACTGGGCCTTCTCCTCTGACTTGTCACTCAATCCCGGCCCAATTCATGAATCCAATTGCTCTACCTTAGGCTAGGGGTTTATCAGACTGATTTCATCTTGTCATGAGTGGATTGCAAATACAATAATTCTACCATGCTATGGAAAGATGTTGAAGAAGGAGATGAAGAAGGGGGACATGCGAGATGATGCCTAAGGGGCTAAGGAGAAAATATGGTCATCATATGAAAAGATGGACTATGAATGTTTGTAGGACTATTCTGTGGACATTTTTATTTCATGTTTGATGTCACATGTACTAAGATAGTTGAGCTATTTTAGTTATTTTAATGCTTAACTTATTGAGAATGTGTTGTAATGGTTGTTAATGTTGTGCCATCCTTGTGCACTATTCTTTGGGATATTAGACAGATATTCCTCACTTTTTGGTTGTAACGACCATCGCATCTGTTGTGGACTATTCAACTGGATGTTAGACAGATATTTCCTTGTGTGTTGGTTGTAACAATTGTCGGAATCATTGTGGAATATTTCGCTAGATGTTAGACAATTCTTTCTGGTTCATGTGTGTCTCTTCCTGGGTGGCACTATTACCTCTAGCTTAGAGGCTCACTTTTCTCTCCCCAATTTGTAGTAGAGGAACCTCGGCACAGCTGCACTACACACTCACCAGGCACACTCCTCTTGCTTTTCTAAGGCACCATTTCATCACTCTCCTATGCGAACAGCTAGAGCCAAGGAAAATCTTTAAGGATTTGGAAACCATGCCTTTATACTGGATGGGACTCCTACACCAAATAGTGCGAGGTCTGATTGGGACTTCATATTGGGAGATCCCCTTGGTTGACAAATTTCCAACACCGTCAACACCCCCTCAACAAATATATCATAATTATAATATGTATTCTAGCACATGGTGATCTCAACCAATTGTTTCTTGATCTAAACTTGTCACAAGGTAAATCACTTCAGTCTTCAACCACTACTTCTCACTTTGTACCTTATGGGGAAATATGTTACAGATCATTTTGTCACATCTGCTCAAAAGGCCTGAAAACTGGATTCTTCAACATACTTGAACACTTTTTCATATCCCTTTGCAAAGCCCTAAGCATCATTTCTACAAAAAGTCTGAGTTTTTGGGCCAATCAGCTAAAAAACAAATTTTTTTTAGCCCCAATGCACCCTACATAACTTTCCACCTACAATGGTTTCAAGTTGCATAATTGAGCACTTGCATTAACCAACACAATTTATCTACTTTGCATGTGTGATGGTTTTAGAATTTCAATAAAAATGAAAAATATTTTCAAAGCTTCTCCTTCTAGAAACTTCTAAGGTGGTTTTAACCATTTACCATGGATAGAGATATCAAACTCCTACACTAGAGGTCTTATCTCTTATCATCGTAGCTTATCTTCCTTCATATGTGGATCTCAAGCCTAGATTGCTAAATTCTAAACTACCACTTTTATCCTATAAATCTACTGCCTCCCATAGAGTTTGGGTTGGCTTTTGGATATTACTAGTGCCTTCATGCTTCTACTTTGAGCTTAAGGAATCGTCATACGTTTATGCATTAGGGTTGAGTTTGGAGGTTTTCTTTGTGGCAAGGAAGGACAAGACAACTGGGGAGACATCTACAAAGTCAACATCTATAAATGGTTGTATCTCTCTTCTTCATTTATTAATACAAAAAGAACTATGTTTTCTTATACTTGTGTCATGTTGATGCTTATGTATTTCAATTCCATTTGACTCATTGATTAGAGATTTCATTTTATGTTATGTGGATATCATAGTTCTCTTGCTTTTAGTCATTATTCTAGGTTTTGTTTATAGCACATGGATTTAGAGTTGGAGCTTACAAGCAAGGAGAAGAGGATGGCTTACTACAGATTCCAGGTAGGTCCCTTTTCTATATTCAAATCTCTCTAAGGAAAACATAATTCTTTTTTCCCTCTATTGTTTCTAGATCGAACCACTAGATCTAAGGAGTTCATTTTTGTCCGCTAAAGTGAATTTTCCATACAACACAGTGGATTATAAACCCAAGGAATTAATATTATAAATACAAGGGAATAATAAACCCAAATGATTAATATTATAAACCTAATGGATTAATGTTATAAACCCTTGGGATTAATATTATAAATCTAATATATTAATATTATAAACCGAAGGGATTGATATTATAAACCCAAGGGATTAACATTATAAACCCAAGGAATTAGTAAACTCAAGGGATTATTAATATTATAAACCCAAGGGATTAATAAACTGAATGGAGTAATATTATAAACCCAAGGAATTAATATTATAATCCAAAGTGACTAATATTAAAAAAGCCAAGGATTAATATTATAAACTGATGCAAGAGCATGAGAACTAGAGGGAAAAAACTTCAAACTTATTCCAAAAATACAAAAAAATCTACAAGTAAAGGAGTGGGATCCTTTAGCCATCAATTTCAATGTTTTTCTAGTAAAGCATGGAGATAGAATCTAGGAATAAATCATGATGTAATGAATGTTAAATAGTTAAGTTGTAGTGGAGGTTCTCGAGGAGAATACCTCGTTGAATAGATAGGATTAGTTAGCATATTGGAGGTTCTCGAGGAGGATGTCTCGCAGAACTGATAGTTGCAATAAATTTAAGCCTTTGTTTTAGGATCTGATTGTTAACACGAAGCAATATATATGTACTTTGGATGCTATTGTAATGGGATTTGGACTGCATGCTTTTATCGCATATCTCTCAAAGGAAGAAGAGGATTTATCTGTGTATTGGTTGATCCCGAAGGCATGGTGACCTCTGAAACCCTTTCTATGCATCTGAACTTGTAATTGTTCGATAAACTGGTGTTTATGCATAATTTTGGCTTCTGACAGTGTTATCTGTTAAGCTTTTATAACAGTGGTTCGGCCTTGTTTCCCAATTAATACTTTGATTGAAGCTTGTTGGAGTGTGTTTCCTTCATATTAGTGTACCCCATTTCCTTTAAATGCATTGTTTAGTTCCATAGGCGAAATTCTGGTTTACACTAAGAACCAATGAAAACTTAGTCTGAATTGAGAATCCGGACTTGAAATTTTGTTAAGTGTGGCTGATACCCATATCGGGTCCACGAACACTATCGCATCGCAACACTTGAGTGGAGAAGGATTGGCCTTTTGAACCGCCAAAGTCCGAAGTTGCGATACATTTGGATTCAAAACACTATAGGAGAGGATTTATAACCTATCAGGTTTGCGATAATTATCGCATCGCAAGTTTGAAGAAACCCCTGCAGATTTCGGGCGGATGAAAGACTGTAAGTGGTATTTTGCCTTCATCTCCGATTCCATACATCTTGTGCCATGTAGCAGCGAGAACGGAGGGAAAAACCACCTTTTCAGGTGGATTTGGACTACACGGGTCTAACAACCGATATTTGTGTGAACCGTTAGATCTTGTGGAACAAGATTGACGATCCACAGGCGTGGAGTAAGTTCAAAGGTCGGGGAATGCTGAGACTGTTGGATCTTAAAGAGATCAACGATGAGGAGGTGCGATGGGTTTTAGAAGGCGGATCTCAAGTTTCTTTAAGCCAAAGTTTTTATTACCTTCAGATTCGTTTAATATGGAATAACCTACCGATAGTGTATTTTATATATAATTTCATTATGGCATTTTAACCCATTTTATGTATAAATTTTTTATTGCTATTTTCAACAACGCCGATAGTGCTAAAAAGGACTCTGTTATGAAAACGTGCCCAATAACGAAAGGTTTGGCTTTTGAGAGAAAAAGGATTGATTATAGCAGCCAAAAGGGAAAGTTTAATTAAACAATCAGTCTATAAATAGATGACTAATACTCCAGTTGGGATAGAAGAAGAGATTCAGCCAGAATTAGAAGAAATTGTTTCAGGGTTTGAATGTTTGTCCATATCGCCTGCACCCAGGCCACCCTTAGTGGTATCACAGCAACCTTTTGACACTAAATTGAATCTTAGAAGCAAGAGAAGGAGACCTAATATGGCTTTCAAAGTTGGAAGAGGACAAGGACGTGGTGGAAGAGCTCGGCCAGTTGCAAACGCTGAAGTGATGGAGTTGTGCAACAAATGTAGGCTAGAATGGAAGCATTAACAGCAAGGAGAAATATAGATGATGAAGATGTTAGTGAGTCTGAGGTTGAAGATGAAGGAGAGGAGGAAACTGTAGCAGTTACTCCTGAGATGAGATTCTTCCAATCAGTGTTGAGATCCATAGCTAGGCCAAAGACTGAGGTTTCAATATGTGAAGGAGGATTGAATCCAGAAGAATTGATAGACTAGATTAATAGCATGGAGAAATTCTTTGATTATGAAGAAACAAAAGATGAGAAGAAAGTAAAGTTTGCTGTCACCAAGCTAAAAGGACATGCAACACTTTGGTGGGATGGAGTGCAAGCAGAAAGAAAGAGTCTTGGCAAGCAACCAATCAGAAATTGGAATAGGCTGGTAACAAAGCTAAGAGGTAAGTTTCTACCAAGTAATTATCAGCAAACCTTGTTCAGACAAATGCAAAATCTTAGCAGAGGTCTATGACAGTGAGAGAATATACATAGGAATTCTATAAGGTAAGCATAAGAGCTGGAAAAACTCAAGATATAGATGAGAAGGTAGCTAGAAATGTGAATGATCTTAGGATGGACATTCATGATAAGATAAGTATATTGTCTCCTAAAACAGTAGAGGAAGCTTATCAGATGGTACTGAAAGCTGAAGAAAAACTCATGAGGAAGCAGTCTACTAGAGGAAGAGGTACTTTCTAAGGAAGGGGAAGTCAAGGTGGTAGAGGAAGATCTACAACACCTAAAGATGGAGCTAGCAGTAGCTCAAACCAGCATGTAACCACAGGAGGTGATGCAAGTGGCAGAGGGAGTTTTTCTAGAGTAAGAGGAGGCAGGGGAAGAGGTAGAGAAGTAAGATGTTATAGATGCAACAAACTGGGACACAGAGCTTTTGAGTGCTTAGAGAATGCGGGAACAAGTCAGAGGAATGCAAATGTTTCTCAAGTTGAGGGAGAAGCAACAACAATAGCGGTGACGGAAGAAGAAAATATACCAGAGAGAGGAGAATATTTGGTAATCAATAAAGTTTTTCTCAAGACAGCAAAGGAGATAGTTGAACGATCACAAAGAAAGACTTTGTTCATAACAG
Organism: Pinus taeda; assembly: GCA_000404065.3. NCBI lineage: Eukaryota > Viridiplantae > Streptophyta > Pinopsida > Pinales > Pinaceae > Pinus > Pinus taeda. Next base: position 100,919 of record APFE031673557.1, on the reverse strand, counting down.
TGTGTAAGGTTCAAGGGAAATGTTGTCAGATGATCATTGATAGTGGCAGCACTGATAATTTGGTCTCTACAAAAGTGGTGGAGAAATTGAAGCTGAAGACGAGGAAACATCCAACACCTTACAAGGTGTCACGGTTACAAAAGGGACATCAGCTATTAGTGAATGAACAGTGTGAAGTGGAGTTGCAGTTGGGAAAATATAAGGACAAAATTGTATGTGATGTGATGCCAATGGATGTGTGTCACATATTGCTTGGAAGACCTTGGCAATATGACAGAGGAGCTATGCATGATGGGAAAAGAACCACCTACAAGTTTGGTAAATATGGTATCAATCATACGTTACTGCCTATGGGAGAAGAAGATGCATCAAGAAAGAAGACTGATCCAAAAACTCTATTACTAGGAGGAAAGGAATACTTGCAGCAGATTGAAGAGAATGAGGTAAATTTTGTTGTAATTTGCAAGCCCAAGGTAATAGTGACTTCTACTAAAGTTTCTTATTTACCCATTGAAATTCAAGAAATGTTGGACAAATGTTGTGATATCATTGTTGATAATTTTCCTATTGAGTTACCACCCATTAGAAGAATTAGCCATCATATAGATTTGATTCATGGAGCAAATCTACCTAAAAAAGCAGCTTACAGAATGACTCCCACAGAAAATGAAGAGGTTAGAAAGCAGGTTCAGGAATTGCTTGACAAAGGACTGATAAGAGAAAGCTTGAGTCCTTATGCAACACCAACAATGTTGAGTCCAAGGAAAGATGGAGGCTAGAGAATTTGTACTGAAGAGCAATCAATAAAATCACAATCAGGTAGAGATTTCCTTTACCTAGAATTGAATATTTGATGGATTTTTTGAGTGGAGCAAAGTATTTTACAAAACTAGATCTTAAGAGTGGGTATCATCAGTTAAGGATAAGAGAAGGGGATGAGTGGAAAACTGCTTTTAAGACAAATGAGGATTGTATGAGTGGAGAGTAATGCCTTTTAGGTTGTCAAATGCACCAAGTACGTTTATGAGACTCATGAATGAAGTTCTTAAAGAGTTTATTGGTAAATTTGTAATAGTATATCTGGACGATATAGTAGTTTACATCAGGTCTAAGGAGGAGCACATAAGACATTTGAATTATGTCTTATAAAGGCTACAGCAAGAAAAGTTATTGCTAAATTTGAAGAAGTGTTCATTCATGAAAGAGGAGGTTGTGTATTTGGGCTTTTCTATTTCTGCTGAAGGGATGAAGATGGATCCAGAGAAGATCAAGGCAAACATGGAGTGGCCATCACCTAAAAGTGCCTTTGTGGTAAGAAGTTTTCATGGTCTTGCTAGTTTTTATGGGAAATTCATAAGGAATTTTAGTAAGATCAATGCCCTTATTATTGAGACCATAAAGAAGGATAAACAACCATTTAGATGGACTACTGAAGCATAAACAAATTTTCAGCTATTGAAGAAGAAGATCACTGAAAAACCTATTTTGGTTATACCTGAATTTAGTAAGCCTTTCCAAGTGAAGTGTGATGCCAGTGAAGAAGCTATTGGAGGTGTTTTAAGTCAGGAAGATAAACCAATAGCTTATTTTAGTGAAAAGCCGAATGATTCAAAGAAGAATTATTCTTCTTATGATAAAGAGTTCCATGCAGTTGTGTAGTCATTGAAGAAGTGGAGACATTATCTAATGTCAAAAGAGTTCATACTTTATTCAGATAACCATGCATTGCAGTATATTATGCAGCAGCCAAAGCTTAGCCGGAAACATGCTAAATGGGTAGAGTATCTTCAAGGTTTCCTTTTGTCTTGAAGCACATAAATGGCTAATCAAACAAAGTTGCAGATGCCTTAAGTAGGAGAAAGGTATTACTTCAAGAGAGTCAAATTCAAGTGTTGGGTTTTGATTTTCTTAAAGAATTATATGAGACAAATTCAGATTTTAAAGAGGCATTTGAAGCTTGTAAGAATCATGTTTTAATGGATAGGAATAAATGGTTGGATTATTTCTTACAAGATGGACTGTTGTTTAAAAGAAATCAGTTGTGCATACCAAACTGTTCTATGAGGGAGAATTTAATCAAAGAGAAACATAGTGGTGGACTTGCAGGACATTTTGGTATAGAGAAGACTTATGAACAGTTGAGCAGATTTTATTTCTGGCCGAAAATAAGATCTAAAGTGGAAAAGTAACTGAAAACTTGTAAAGTCTGTCAATATGCAAATGGAAGAAGCCAAAACATAGGTTTGTATGTTCCATTACCAATTCCAGATAGGCCTTGGGATAAGGTAAGTATGGATTTTGTTTTGGGCTTACTAAAGACTCAAAGAGGAAATGATTCAATTTTTGTTGTAGTGGAAAGATTTTCAAAAATGGCACATTTTATTCCATGTTATAAAACTAGTGATGCTATTCACATTGCTAATTTGTTTTTCAAGGAGATTGTATGATTGCATGGGTTGCCTAAGAGTATTGTCTCAGAAAGAGATTCCAAGTTTGTTGGACATTTCTGGAGGACATTATGGAAGAAGTTGGGAACTAAACTAAGTTTCAGTTCTACCTATCATCCACAAACTGATGGACAGACTGAAGTAGTGAACAAGAGTTTGGACAGTATTTTAAGGAGTCTTACTGTAGAAAATCCAAGGTAGTGGGATCAAGTGTTGGCACAAGCTGAATATGCATATAATGACTCACCTAACAGGGGTACAGGACAGATTCCATTCCATATGGTGTATGGAATACATCCAAGAGGAGTATCTGAGTTAATAAACTTGGGAAAAGATGAGTTGAGAAGTGCAGTGGGTGAAGAATTTGCTTCAGAAATGCAAGCAATACATGAACAAGTGAAACAATAGCTATAGGATAGCAACATCAATTACAAAACCAGAGCAGACATGAGAAGAATAGAGGTGAACTTTGAAGTTGGAGATTTGGTTTTAGCACACCTCAGAAAGGAAAGGTTTCCAAAGAGAGAGTATAACAAATTAAAGTTCAAGAAAATTGGACCATGCAGAGTATTAAGTTTTTTGCAAATGCATATGAAATTGAATTACCCCATGCTGTTGGAATATCTCCAGTTTTCAATGTTGCTGACATGTACAAGTATGAAGGTGAAACTATATATGATACAGCACAAGATCAAGAGACACAAGAAATTGACTGGGTAAAATAGTTACCTACAGCAAAATAATTACAGCCAGAAAGGATTTTGGATAAGAAAATGTTCAAGAAAACTAGAGGACAAGAGTACTTTTAGTATTTGGTCAAATGGAAGGATCAACCAATTGTTGAAGCTACTTGGGTAATAGAAAGAATGCTACAGAAGCTGGGCAGTTCTGTAGAAGAGCTCATGGACAGGAGCCCATGAAGAATTTTGTCCTCAGGAGTCTAATGCAGGAGCATGAGACTTGGAGGGAAAAAACTTCAAACTTATTCCAAAAATTTAAAAAAAAAAATCTACAAGCAAAGGAGTGGGATCCTTTAGCCATCAATTTCCATGTTTTTCTAGTTAAGCATAGAGATAGAATCTAGGAATAAATCACGATGTAATAAATGTTAAATAGTTAAGCTGTAGTGGAGGTTCTCGAGGAGAATACCTCGCTAAACAGATAGGATTAGTTAGCATAGTGGAGGTTCTTGAGGAGGATGTCTCGCAGAACTAATAGTTGCAATAAATTTAAGCCTCTGTTTTAGGATCTGGTTGTTAACAAGAACCAGTATATATGTAATTTGGATGCTATTGTAATGGGATTTGGACTGCATGTTTTTATCACATATCTCTCAAAGGAAGAATAGGATTTCTCTGTGTATTGGTCGATCCCGAAGGTGTGGTGACCTCTAAAACCCTTTCTATGCATCTAAACTTTTATTTGTCTATTAAACTGGTGTTCATGCGTAATTTTGGCTTCTCACAGTGTTATCTGTTAAGCTTTCATAACAGTGGTTTGGCCTTGTTTCCCAATTAATACTTTGATTGAAGCTTGTTGGAGTGTGTTTCCTTCATATCAGCGTGCCCCATTTCCTTTAAATGCATTGTTTAGTTCCGCAGGCAAAATTTTGGTTTACATTAAGAACCAACGAAAACTTAGTCTGAATTGAGAATCCGGACTTGAAATTTTATTAAGTGTGTCTGATACCCATATTGGGTCCATGAACATTATTGCATCGCAACACTTGAGGGGAGAAGGACTGGCCTTTTGAACCGCTGAAGTCTGAAGTTGAGATACATTCAAATTCTGAACACTATAGGAGAGGATTTATAACCTATCGGGTTTGTGATAGTTATCGCATCGCAAGTTTGAAGAAACTGCGATGGATTTCAGGTGGACGAAAGACCGTAAGTGGCATTTCACCTTCGGCTCCAATTTTATACATCTTGTGCCACGTAGCAGTGAGGAAGGAGGGAAAAACAACCTTTTCGGGTGGATTTAGAGGGCGCAGGTCTAACGACCAATATGTGTGTGAACCGTTAGATCCCACTGAACAAGATTGATGCTCCATAGGCGTGGAATAAGTTCAAAGGTCGGGGAACGTTGAGACCTTTGGATCTTAAAGAGATCAACGGTGAGGAGGTACGACGGGTTTTATAAGGTGGATCTCAAGTTTCTTTAAGCTAGGGTCTATATTACCTTCGGTTCCGTTTAATATGGAATAACCCACTGATAGTGTATTTTATTTATAATTGCATTATGGAATTTTAACCCACCAGTAGTGTATTTTACGTATAAATGCTTTATTGTTATTTTCAACAGCGCCGATAGTGCTAAAAAGGACTATGTTATGAAATCGTGCTTAATAACGAAAGGTTTGGCTTTTAACATAAAAACGATTGATTATAGTGGCCAAAAGGGAAATTTTAATTAAACAGTCAGTCTAGAAATAGATGATTGATACTCTGGTTGGGATAGAAGAAGAGATTCAACCATAATTAGAAGAAATTGTTTCAGGGTTTGAACGTTTGTCCATATCGCCTACACTGAGGCAACCATAAACCCTTCGAATTAATATTATAAACCCAAGGGATCATAAACCTAATGGATTAATATTAAACCATAAGTTTATAAACCCTAATATATTATTATACATATTAATGATTAATATTATGAACACAAGGGATTATTAATATCATAAACCCAAGGGATTATTAGCATAAACCAAATGGATTAATAAACCCAAGTGACTAATAATATTATAAACTCAAGGGATTGATAAACCTAAGCGATTATTGATATTACTAACTCAAAGGATTAATATTATAAATTCAAGGGAATAATATTAAACATAGGATTAATATTATAAACCTCAAGGATTATAAACCCTAGGATTAATGTTATAAACCCAAGGGATTATTATAAACCCTAAGATTAATATTATAAACCTTATGTTTATAAAACTTAAGATCATAAACCCTAAACCCAATATTATAAACCAAAACAAATCCTATACCCTAAACCCAATATTATAAACTAGAATATTAAACCCTAATTTATTCAATGTCGCAAAGTGACATTGAATAAATTGCAATGTAATATATTATTGTGATAATGATTGTCACACTGCTTGTCATGATGCAACAATGGTTGTCATGTTGCTTGTCGTGATGTGACAATGCTTATCACACTATTTGTCGCATTGCGATAATGCTTGCCACACTGTGACATTGGATAAATTTTCATACCATTCCAACGTCCCAATATTAAACCAAATATTATAAGCCCAGACATTATAAATTAATATTAAAAACCATAATAATAAACCTAACCCTATTATCCCTATGAACCCAACCTTTCATGTGAAAACAAAGCATATATATATCTAATACCATTTTATTAGAGACATGGTAGAGGATGGAAAGGCCATACTAGAAAAAATTGAAACTTTGCACAATGTTGTAGATGCATTGATGAAACCAATGACCACAAACAAATTCAAGTCACTTTATGAGTCTATGGGCTTTATGGTCTCTAGCAATTAGCTCACATTTTGATACATTCTCATATATACTCTTATAAGGTATATGACAAATGGTAGAATGTTGTAATATGTGTGTCATACACCTTGTCGTTCTTTATTATTGACTAATAACAAATAATAAATGCAAAGCAATGGTAGAGAATAGTAGGGAATAAATATAGAACAATAGCATGAAATAAATGTTGAATAGTGGCAAGGGAATAAACACAAAGTACTAGCAAGCAATAACAGTTAGCCAATTACTTGCTAGTAGTTTGTAGAATTGAAAAACCATAAATAATTTAATATTTTGTTATGCATATTTATTCATTGCTAGAGTTGAAGTTGGAAGAAACAAGAGTGTAAATTTTAACTTACTATTACACTATCTAAATTTCTCCAAAATCTTGATGTTGCAACTACACACTCTTATTAGTCCCTGCCTAGGACTATAAGCGATCGATCGATCGTTGACCAAGCATTAGTTTATATTTTGACCGATTTTTTTCAGTGTTTTGGCATTTTAACCTAAGTTTAATGCTCCCAATTTCATTCAACAGATTTTAAGCAAAGTTTTTGGTTCGGAAAACAATTGAGGTCTTATTGCAGCCTTCACGTTGCCCGATGCAAAAATATTAACGCAATATCATCTTATCCTAAGTAGGCTGGTTGAAGCAAAGTTCTGCTGGTTTGCCCGTTTCGAAACTTAGGTCGGTCAATTTTATTGTACATATAAACCCTCAAATTCTCTAATTTAATTTCATTTTCTTGAAATAACCTTGTTCAATTCAATTAGCGCATATACCCCATGTAACTCAATGAAGTTTACAATAAAAATTACAGGTGAAAATATTATATATTAGCGAAACATATATACCCATTCTAAATCATTAAATTACCATGGAAAATGCTTTGTTATGATATCTCTCTGAGATATGGAAGACGTCCACCCATAACATCTTTTACTGATAGGTGAAGAATTCGAGTTGCCTCTACCTCATACACTTTGTGCTAGATATTGATCCCATAGAGACTTAGGTGAAATATTTTATGAGAGTGTTTCTGATATAGTAACAGTGAACTATTGATGCAATATCATGTTATCCTAAGTATTGAAGCAAAGTTCAAAACTTAGGTCGGTCATTACACGTGTGCAGTGTGGCCCAAACTGATTGCCACGTTACTAATACGCGTTCTCATCTCTTGTTCACTCTCAGAAAGCTCCACTTACAATCTAGCCTTCACACACACATTTTACTACTTGATATTCATCATTCCTTGTGATATTCATCATTCCCTATGAATTTCAACCATGATTACCATGATTTTCTTGACGGTTTTATTTTGATGCAGTGAGTTGTTTGTATTGTGGTATCAAAAAATTATGAGTTCAGTAACTGTGTTATGGTTTGCAGGGTATTAGAATAATCCACAGACTTTGAAGAGAAAGGTTATGGCAATGGAGAAGCCAAGAGGTAGTGTTCGGTTTGATGGTCCAAACGTGGATGTTCTGGTGGACTTGGGCCATCCTCTTCTCAATAGGGTGGTTGATGGTTTTATCAAAGTGGATGGGGTAAGTACAGGCTTCACTTTATTTTCTTTTTTCATTTTTTTTCTTCCCTTCTGATGTTTGCGTAGATGATTATGATGCTGGTTTTGGGTGTGTGGTTTTTTCCCAGATTGGTGCTCTGAATGCTGCCTATCAAGATGCCTACAAGTTGGTTTTGCAAGGTGAGGAAGAGTTGGACATAATTTTTTTATATGAGTTTTGTATTGTGTTGTATTATTGATCAGAAATATTTTGGTTTTTGCAGAAGAAGCCAGCAAGGCTTCGTTCGAGAACATGGTATGAGCTTTATTTTTGTGCTCGTAGTTTCTGTATTTTGTGTGTTCTTCCCAATAAAATCTCAGACAAGTTTGATTTTTGTAGTTTCTGTATCTTGTGTTGTGTTCTACCCAACAAAATGTCATAGACAGGTTTGATTTCTATGGTTACATTTCCAGCGCTTTCCCAGTCCCAAATTTATCCAAGTCCAAAAGTAATATGACGCACTCCATGCGAATAAATTACTAACTCGGGTTAGATGCTTGGCTAAGTGGGGGTGGGGCACGTGGGCTACATGCGACCCTTGTGTGCTGTCCTTACACGTTCTTTTATTCTTTTTAATTTTATGTTTATTATTTATTTTATTTGTGTTCCTATCTGCCTAGAAAATTGCAACACCGTGTCATTCATTATAATTCTATGTTTATTATTTATTTTATTAATTTTCATTAATTTTTTAAATTTATTTCGTGTTGTTTGCCGATGGCAATGAGCAACTCCTGTGATTAGAATTTTTAACCGCCCTTAAAAGCTCATGATTTCCTGACTTCTCCTCACAAAACAATAAAATCTTTGATTTGGCGTATATTACAGAAGGAAACTGGCAGAGTCCTAGAAGATGGCCATTATTTATGGAAAATTGCTCCTATTCCAGGAGTTTGATTTTGAGGTTGTGGTAAAGGCGAGAAAGCTCAACGTATGACCTAATCACTTATCTCGGTTGGAATATGGAGAATCAGGAGTATATGTAGATGATAAACTTCTGGATGCTTATTTGTTGAGAATTGAAGCTATTTCCGACTACCTTGCAGATATTGCATTGTTCCTCAGTACAGGTACCTTTCCTGGAGACTATTTTGCAATTCAGCCATCATGAAAGAGGTCATTTGGTTGATAATTTAAATAAATCGATATGTCATCTTTATTTTATGTGAAATACTATATATCCAAATAAAAATAAAAATAAAAATAGTAAAATAGAAATAAATTAAATAATATCAATTTAGAATATCAAGTAAATGGATATACATTTAAATTACAAATAACTATTTTTCTTTATCTAATGATTTTGTCTTTATCTATATAACTTCTAAGTAAAAACTTTCACTGGGATATATATAGTTTATCTTTTTTAATTTTTTAATGTTTGGGAAGATTACATCTTCATCATATAAATCTAAATTTAGAAATCTAGATGTCATTTATTAAGAAATTTAGGATTCATTGAAATTATAAATTTAAAGTGCACTGTACACAATCTAAATATCCCAAAATTTTTAAAAAAATACTGAATCCTCATATATAATTAAAAAAAATCAATTTAAACAACATAAATCAATTACAATTTTTTCACTAAATTATAACCCAAAAAAATTTCATTACAGTTTTTTCACTAAATTATAAACCAAAAAAACAACTCCTTTTCCTTCCTGATTTTTAGTTTTTCATGGTTTCTCTATCTGTAAAGACCGTGGGCCATGTGATTGAATTATTTTCTTTCCTTTGCCGCGTTAAACTATGAAGTGATTATTTCTTTCCTTTGCCGTGATAAAGTATGAACGAGATCAGCCTTGCGGGCAACGACCTGCGCGGATAAGCTAGATATATAAATGAGACGTACATGTACCGAGGCAGGTCCAGACTCAATTTTATCTAACCAAGGGAGGGTAGGTCCGTGATCAGTAGTCAGACTTATTGCGCCGTCCCACTAAGATGGAAAATACCGAGTATTCACCTCTCCGGTATCAGAGGAATACACCTGCGCGGATGCCGATGATAATTGTTGACCTGTGTACAGCAGGCTGTTGGAATTCTCGAGTACCCTCTATTACCATCTCAATGATAGATTAATCCATTGCATTACAATTTTCCGTTTGTGGTTTTCGTTCATAGTCTTACGCGGAGTTCAACCAGGGTTCAATATTATAACGGCCTCACGCTCGACATTCGTTGACTGCAAAAGATTACAATACAGAGTAATTCTCTCTTCTTCATATCGTTGGCCTTGATTTGATACTGTCAGTTTAGAAAAATCCAATAGCGTCAGTTTATGGCCTTTTGATGTTTTTTGTTTTAATACACGCAGGTCTATATTGCAATAGTTTTTTGTTTTTTGTTTTTTTCTTTTTCTTTTCATTTTTTTTTTATAGAATTGATAAGTGGTTTTAAAAAAGTTTTTTTAATTAAAAAAATTAAACTTAAATTTAAAATAAGATTTTTATTAGTTAATTATGAGGTTTATCTATGAAAAAGTGTAAATAAAATACATAAAATTGATACTCGTAGTGTAATAATTATGATGTATATTACTCTTTTACAATGTACCATCAAATCTCACCACTCTTGATTTATGAATTGTTTAATAAAATAATCCTAAACTTCTACAGAAACAACATTAATAGCTACTCCCTTTGTTAGTGGTGTACGAGTATATTGACTAAAAACATGTGTATGATGTTTGGGATTTCATATCATTAAGGTTATGTTTCCAATATCTAATAGGTTTGTTTTAAAAAATAAAATATTCAGTCTATTATTTAAAAAAAAAACATCCATTCAATAAAAGTCACTAATTCAAAATTGTAATCGAATTCCCAAATATTCAACTTGGCTCATCTTTCTCATTTGATCAGTGACTATCTACTTCATCTCACAATTCACTTTGTGAGGGCCACACCAAGATTACATGTTGAGATATACTAATAATAATTCAACTCTATTTATCATTTATATTTTTTCATCTATTTTTATTATTAAATAGATTTAGTTTAAGTATTTTCCTCAAAAAACTTTATCTATATTATACATTTTCACAATTTAATTTTAAATTATCATGTAATATAAAAAGTAAAATCTCAATCAACATTAGAATAAATAGGATTTTATGTTTTGTCTTCATAATTTTAATTATAATAAATAGGATTTTATGTTTTGTCTTCATAATTTTAATTATAACTTAAACAGTTAAAATAATTTTTTTTAGAAACTTTTGCAGTCACAGTTATTGAATTTATGCCATTCTGTATGAATTTACTTATTTACTTCGATTTACATATAGATCATACTTTTGAAATATTAAAAACACTTCTAAAATAAACTCAAAAGTGAATTTAAAAGAAAAATGAGAAATTTTGTGAAACCAGGGCAAAGGCAAGCATTCACAGGGAAACTTATTTCAAACTTAAATCTTATACTAAGTTGTGCTCGCAAAGGTTGTCGAATTGTCTACCACACTTTTTCTCCCCGGAATAATAGTGTTGTCCATTCCATCTCCAATTATTGTTATAAACGCCTATCTGACGGTACTACCACATTTTTTTAGACAAGGGGGTTGCATCTATAGCTGCTTGAACTTTCCTGTATTGTCCGGTACGGTCACGGGACACAATCACATTCAACATTACATTAGTTTTTTGAAGATGCCTTTGATCGCTAGCAGACAACCATTTGGGAAAATCATCATCGAATGATTGCAAATCATCCTCAAGATCAAACAATAGGCGTTGACTAGGGAAAGCACAGATATTGAGAGCACGGAACTTGGGTGAATTGAGCACGGCAGAACTGCCCTTAACAATGGCGAGAGAATTATTTGCAATCTCTCTCAAATTGTTCACTGGGATTTCCTACAAGCGCCTTACACTAAACATTTGTGGCTTTGAACTCTTTGTGAATATGGTAAGGGTTACAAGAGCTCCATTCCCGAAACATACAGTGCAAATGAAGTGCGGAAGGCAGGGTTGGATTGAGTGGTTGACCACACATTTGTGGCTTTGAACTCTTTGTGCTAGACATTTAACGCATTTGGAGATCAATATGGTAAGGGTTACAAGCGCTCCATTCCCGAAACATACAGTGCAAATGAAGTGCGGAAGGCAGGGTTGGATCGAGTGGTTGACCACGTTGGGTTGCATGCAACCCCGACACGCCCCTCCACACTAAACATTTGTGGCTTTGAATTATTTGTGCCAGACATTTAACTCATTTGGAGATCAATATGGTAAGAGTTACAAGCGCTCCATTACCGAAACATACAGTGCAAACGAAGTAGGCAGGGTTGGATCGATTGGTTACCGGAAAGGAACCCCAGGGAAAATCTGACTGTGTTTCTTGGGTAACAAGTCGACGCTGACAGTGTAGAAGAGACTGCATATGAAATTATTTTTCTTTTTAAAGCGGATGGCATTCTAAGAATAATGGTAGCCCATAACTACATACTGTAGATTAACTAATACAACTGAGCGTCTGAGCAATTACACGAGCTTCTCAACTCAATCACGGCAGGGACTACCGCCACGACAGTGGCACCCTTGTTTATATTT
>APFE031673557.1:71387-88810 GCA_000404065.3 Pinus taeda | reverse complement strand
ACTCTATTTCACTGTTATCACAAATGAAGAAAAGTAAATTAAGCGAGAATTTCATCGTTTATCCTTTCGAATGATTTCTAGGGATGAGAGCCTGCAAACAATATTTTTGTTCTACAAAGAAAAAGCCCAGTTCAGGAATAATGTATCAGGCATGTTATTCATGTTATTGCATTTGAGAAGAATATAGACATTTAGTTGCCACATGAAAGTGGAATAGTTGATCACTCATGTATTTAGAGCTCTGAATGCTGCCTCTCAAGATGCCTACAAGTTGGTTTTGCAAGGTGAGGAAGAGTTGGACATAATTTTTTTATATGAGTTTTCTATTGTGTTGTATTATTGATGAGAAATATTTTGGTTTTTGTAGAAGAAGCCAGCAAGGCTTCGTTGGAAAACAGGGTATGAGCTTTATTTTTGTGCTCGTAGTTTCTGTATTTTGTGTGTTATTCCCAATAAAATCTCAGACCGGTTTGATTTCTGTAGTTTCTGTATCTTGTGTTGTGTTCTACCCAACAAAATGTCATAGACCAGCACTTTCCAGTCCCAAATTGATCCAAGTCCAAAAGTAATATGACGCACTCCATGCGAATAAATTACTAACTCGGGTTAGATGCTTGGCTAAGTGGTGGTGGGGAACGTGGGCTACATTGCGACCCTTGTGTGTCATCCTTACAGGTTCTTTTATTCTTTTTAATTTTATGTTTATTATTTATTTTATTTGTGTTCCCATCTATCTGGAAAATTGCAACACCGTGTCATTCATTATAATTTTATGTTTATTATTTATTTTATTTATTTTCATTAATTTTTAAAATTTATTTCGTGTTGTTTGCCGATGGCAATGAGCAACTCCTGTGTCATTAAAAATTTTCTGATTAGAATTTTTCACCGCCCTTAAAAGCTCATGATTTCCTGACTTCTCCTCACAAAACAATAAAATCTTTGATTTGACCTATATTACAGAAGGAAACTGGCAGAGTCCTAGAAGATGGCCATTGTTTATGGAAAATTGCTCCTATTCCAGGAGTTTGATTTTGAGGTTGTGGTAAAGGTGAGAAAGCTCAACTTATGACCTAATCACTTATCTTTTGTTGGAATATGGAGAATCAAGAGTATATGTAGATGATAAACTTCTCGATGCTTACTTGTTCAGAATTGAAGCTATTTCCGACTACCTTGCAGATATTGCATTGTTCCTCAGTACAGGTACCTTTCCTGGAGACTATTCTGCAATTCAGCCATGATGAAAGAGGTCATTTGATTGATAATTTAAATAAATCGATATGTCATTTTTATTTTATGTGAAATACTATATATCCAAATATAAAAATAAAAATAGTAAAATAGAAATAAATTAAATAATATCAATTTAGAATATCAAGTAAATGGATATACATTTAAATTACAAATAACTATTTTTCTTTATCTAATGATTTTGTCTTTATCTATATAACTTCTAAGTAAAAACTTTCACTGGGATATATATAGTTTATCTTTTTTAATTTTTTAATGTTTGGGAAGATTACATCTTCATCATATAAATCTAAATTTAGAAATCTAGATGTCATTTATTAAGAAATTTAGGATTCATTGAAATTATAAATTTAAAGTGCACTGTACACAATCTAAATATCCCAAAATTTTTAAAAAAATACTGAATCCTCATATATAATTAAAAAAAATCAATTTAAACAACATAAATCAATTACAATTTTTTCACTAAATTATAACCCAAAAAAATTTCATTACAGTTTTTTCACTAAATTATAAACCAAAAAAACAACTCCTTTTCCTTCCTGATTTTTAGTTTTTCATGGTTTCTCTATCTGTAAAGACCGTGGGCCATGTGATTGAATTATTTTCTTTCCTTTGCCGCGTTAAACTATGAAGTGATTATTTCTTTCCTTTGCCGTGATAAAGTATGAACGAGATCAGCCTTGCGGGCAACGACCTGCGCGGATAAGCTAGATATATAAATGAGACGTACATGTACCGAGGCAGGTCCAGACTCAATTTTATCTAACCAAGGGAGGGTAGGTCCGTGATCAGTAGTCAGACTTATTGCGCCGTCCCACTAAGATGGAAAATACCGAGTATTCACCTCTCCGGTATCAGAGGAATACACCTGCGCGGATGCCGATGATAATTGTTGACCTGTGTACAGCAGGCTGTTGGAATTCTCGAGTACCCTCTATTACCATCTCAATGATAGATTAATCCATTGCATTACAATTTTCCGTTTGTGGTTTTCGTTCATAGTCTTACGCGGAGTTCAACCAGGGTTCAATATTATAACGGCCTCACGCTCGACATTCGTTGACTGCAAAAGATTACAATACAGAGTAATTCTCTCTTCTTCATATCGTTGGCCTTGATTTGATACTGTCAGTTTAGAAAAATCCAATAGCGTCAGTTTATGGCCTTTTGATGTTTTTTGTTTTAATACACGCAGGTCTATATTGCAATAGTTTTTTGTTTTTTGTTTTTTTCTTTTTCTTTTCATTTTTTTTTTATAGAATTGATAAGTGGTTAAAAAATGTTTTTTTTAATTAAAAATAATTTTAAAACTTAAAATTTAAAAATAAGATCTTTTTATTAGTTAATTATGAGGTTTATCTATGAAAAAGTGTAAATAAAATACATAAAATTGATACTCGTAGTGTAATAATTATGATGTATATTACTCTTTTACAATGTACCATCAAATCTCACCACTCTTGATTTATGAATTGTTTAATAAAATAATCCTAAATTTCTATAGAAACAACATTAATAGCTGCTCCCTTTGTTAGTGGTGTACGAGTATATTGACTAAAAACATGTGTATGATGTTTGGGATTTCATATCATTAAGGTTATGTTTCCAATATTTGATAGGTTTGTTTTAAAAATTAAAATATTCACTCTATTATTTAAAAAAAAAAAAAAAACACTCATTCAATAAAAGTCACTAATTCAAAATTTTAATCGAATTCCCAATATTCAACTTGGCTAATCTTTCTCATTTGATCAATGACTATCTACTTCATCTCACAACTCACTTTGTGAGGGCCACACCAAGATTATATGTTGAGATATACTAATAATAATTCAACTCTATTTATCATTTATATTTTTTCCTCTATTTTTATTATTAAATAGATTTAGTTTAAGTATTTTCCTCAAAAAACTTTATCTATATTATATATTTTCACAATTTAATTTTATTTAAATTATCATGTAATATAAAAAGTAAAATCTCAATCAACATTAGAATAAATAGGATTTTATGTTTTGTCTTCATTATTTTAATTATAATAAATAGGATTTTATGTTTTGTCTTCATAATTTTAATTATAACTTAAACAGTTGAAATTATCATGTAATATAAAAAGTAAAATCTCAATCAACATTACAATAAATAGGATTTTATGTTTTGTCTTCATAATTTTAATTACAATAAAGAGGATTTTATGTTTTGTCTTCATAATTTTAATTATAACTTAAACAGTTAAAATAATGTTTTTTTTAGGAACTTTTGCAGTCACAATTATTGAATTTATGTCATTCTGTATGAATTTACTTATTTAATTTGATTTACATATAGATCATACTTTTGAAATATTAAAAACACTTCTAAAATAAACTCAAAAGTGAATTTAAAAGAAAAAGGAGAAATTTTGTGAAACCAGGACAAAGGCAAGCGTTCACAGGGAAACTTATTTCAAACTTAAATCTTATACTAAGTTGTGCTCGCAAAGGTTGTTGAATTGTCTACCACACTTTTTCTCCATGGAATAATAGTGTTGTCCATTCCATCTCCAATTATTGTTATAAACGCCTATCTGATGGTACTACCACATTTTTTTAGACAAGGGGGCTGCATCTATAGTTGCTTGAACTTTCCTGTATTGTCCGGTACGGTCACAGGACACAATCACATTCAACATTACATTAGTTTTTTGAAGATGCCTTTGATCGCTGGCAGACAACCATTTGGGAAAATCATCATCGAATGATTGCAAATCATCCTCAAGATCAAACAATAGGCGTTGACTAGGGAAAGCACAGATACTGAGAGCACGGAACTTGGGTGAATTGAGCACGGCAAAACTGCCCTTAACAATGGCGAGAGAATTATTTGCAATCTCTCTCAAATTGTTCACTGGGATTTCCTACAAGCGCCTTACACTAAACATGTGTGGCTTTGAACTCTTTGTGCCAGACATTTAACGCATTTGGAGATCAATATGGTAAGGGTTACAAGCGCTCCATTCCCGAAACATACAGTGCAAATGAAGTGCGGAAGGCAGGGTTGGATCGAGTGGTTGACCACACATTTGTGGCTTTGAACTCTTTGTGCCAGACACATTTGTGGCTTTGAACTCTTTGTGCCAGACATTTAACGCATTTGGAGATCAATATGGTAAGGGTTACAAGCACTCCATTCCCGAAAAATACAGTGCAAATAAGTATGGAAGGCAAGGTTGGATCGAGTGGTTGACCACGTTGGGTTGCATGCAACCCCGACACGCCCATCCACACTAAACATTTGTGGCTTTGAATTATTTGTGCCAAACATTTAACGCATTTGGAGATCAATATGGTAAGAGTTACAAGCGCTCCATTACCGAAACATACAGTGCAAACGAAGTAGGCAGGGTTGGATCGATTGGTTACCGGAAAGGAACCCCAGGGCAAATCTGACTGCGTTTCTTGGGTAACAAGTCGACGCTGACTTTGTAGAAGAGACAACATATGAAATTATTTTTCTTTTTAAAGCGGATGGCATTCTAAGAATAATGGTAGCCCATAACTACATACTGTAGATTAACTAATACAACTAAGCGTATGAGCAATTACACGAGCTTCTCAACTCAATCACGGCAGGGACTACCGCCACGACAGTGGCACCCTTGTTAAAAGTATAGAAATTTGATATTCTAGCCATTTAGTAATTGAATAAGAAATTGAGTATACTTGTAACCATTTATATTGTATAATATATTAAATATGCTTTAAACTGTGAGATTTCTTCTCAAAATATTTTTCAAAAACATTCATTCCTTTACCATTATTCTATTATCAACTCATATTTTTTTATACATTAGTGAAAAAGTGAAAAAGGTATGATTTGCACAGTATGATTTACACTAACATTTTGAAAGACTACACATTTAAAAAAACCATCCTTAAGAAAAAAAGTGTAAAATCCAATCTCAAACAAAAATATGTAGATTGGCATTGTCCAACCCCAAAAATAAAATCTTTGTAGACATGACATTGTCCAACACAAAATCCTATTAAATCCTTATAAAAAAAAAAAATTAAAACACTTCATCTTTAAAACAAGACTTTAAAACAATGCTTATTCATATTGCTATTAAATATATATAAAGCACATTTGCACACCGTGACTTCATCACAGGAAAATATTGTTCATCTGCATTGGGACAACCACAACCACCTGAGACCAAAGATACGACGACATAGAAAGTAAACATTGCAGGTGCAATTGATGAAAGTTGTAGTACATAGTACGGATGGTCACTCCAAAGGGTGAAAGGTGTATTCCAAGTTATTATTTTGATATTCATGGGAATTTGGGTGAGAGAACTTTAATCATTTCTCTAAATCATTTTATAGGATAACCCTAAAATAAAAGACAATTTTTAACCGTTCATATAATCATAAAAATAAAAATAAAAATAATAAATTCCATTCACAAAAATTTTAACCAAATTTTTATAAATATAAAAGTGATCAAATAAGTGACAACATTGATAACAACCGCTTAACTAACCTTTATGATTTGTGAGGGTTAATATTTTTAATTTTATAAAAATGACCAAATATATATTAACGTTAATAGTTGCTATTTAATTATACTTATAGGCGTTTCTATTTTGAAATAGGTTTCCAAAATTTTAATTTTACTATCAATATTTATTAAGTAGATAGTAGGAATTTAACCTCCAATAATATTATTAGTAGTATTTACAAATCAAAGGTTAAGATCTATCCCCAAAATTGTTAGATTGTTTTCTTTCATTTTAATTAAATTGATTTATTAAAGAAAACATATGAAAAAGTGTACCAGGAATCTTGTTACATCTTTTTTGAAATGTATATATGTTTAACTTACATATCATTTTTTTTAATAATAATATTAATAAAGTGATAATTTAGTTAATTTTTCTAATTTCTTTTAATTTTAGCAGAATGACATGTATCATGAAATAGGTGTTTTGATGCTTATCATGGATTGATGCATAACAAATTTTATCAACCATTTAATTATATGGCTAATTTAGTTAATACTTATAACTTATTTTTAATAATAACAATCCATAAATTTAATTAACTTACCCTAAATCACTCAAATAAATTATAGATTCTCATAATTACAAAAATAATAATACATAATAGTAAATATCAATAAATATAAACTTTTTAATAATAATAAAAAATTTAGGGGTGGCAGGAGCAGAGGAGTTATCTTTTGCCCTGATCATAAAATAGAGACTCAAAACACTTGGGGTATGAGTGTAGCATCCAATAACCAAGTTGAATATCTAGCACTCTTGAAAGGACACAAAACAACAAATAATAGAAAATTTCCAAAATCCTAGTGTTTGGAGACTCTACGATTGTGATTTGTCAAGTACCGAAAGTTAAAGGATCACAAAACTCAACTACCCCCCCTCACCCCCATTCTATAATAGTCCTTCAAATAATGAGATTTGAGCAAATAGATTTCTATCATGTTTGTAGAAATTTGAATGCAAAATAAGATTCACTAGCAAACATAGGAACTACCATGGAGAAAGGTATCCTTGAAATGGATCATCAAATAATGAATGTACCCCTTCCATGATTTTTTTTATAAAATGCAAGTAAAAAAGTATGGTTATTAAAGCCCTCCTAGTCAAATTGAGGGACAAGCTACCAACAAGGAGTCAAGCTACCCCGCACACCCCCCCACCCCCGCGAGTAAATAGTTCATGGGTCCTAACAAGGCACTTGCAAGGTTGGAAGGGTGGTCAACATTAACTTGCATGTGCAATTGATGAAAGTAAACATTGCAGGTGCAATTGATGAAAGTTGTACTACATAGTATGGATGGTCACTCCAATGGGTGAAAAATGTATTCGAAGTTATTATTTTAATACTCGTGGGAATTTGGGTAGGGAGAATCTTAATCATTTCTCCAAACCACTTTACTATACAAAGTGATAGGATAACCTTAAAATAAAAGGCAACTTTAAACGTTTCATATAATCATAAAAATAACAAAACAAAAAAAAAACAAAAACAATTCCATCCAAGAAGATTTTATACAAACTTTTATAAATATAAAAGTGACCAAATAAATGAGAACATTGATAACAACCACTTAACTAGCCTTTATGATTTGTGACAGTGAATAAGTTTGACTTTATAAAAATGACTAAATGCCTAAAAACATTGATAGTTACCATTTAATTACGCACATAGGTGTTTCTATTTTGAAATAGGCTTCCAAAATTTCAATTTTACTATCAATAATTATTAAGCAGATAGTTGGAATTTAACCTCCGCCAAATATTCTTAGTAGTATTCACAAATCAAATGTTAAGATTTATCTCCAAAATAGTTCTGACTTCTTTTTTTCATTTTAATTAAATTAATTTATTAAAAAAAATATACGAAAAAGTGTCATATGAATCTTGTTACGTTTTTTTTAAATGTATATATATTTAACTTATATATTAATTTGTTTAATAATAATAATAATAATAAAGTGATAATTTCGTTACTTTTTCTAATTTATTTTAATTTTAGCGAAGCAACATTTATCCTGAAATAAGCGTTTTGATGCATATCACGAATTGATGCATAACAAATTTTATCCACCATTTAATTATATGGCTACTTTAGTTAATACTTGTAACTTATTTTTAATAATAACAATCCATAAATTTAATTAACTTACCCTAAATCACTCAAATAAATTATAGATTCTTGTAATTATAAAAATAATAATCCATAATAGTAAATTTAAAAAAATATAAACTTCTAATAATAAAATATTTTTAGGGGTGGTAAGAGCAAAGGAGTTATCCTTTGCCCTAATGATAAAATAGAGACTCAATACATTTGGGGTCTGATTGTAGCATCGAATAACTAAGTTGAATATCTAGCACTCTTGAAAGGACCAGAAATAGCAAATAAAAAAAAAATCTCCAAAATCCTAGTGTTTGGAGACTCTATGATTGCGATTTGTCAAGTACCAAAACTTAAAGGATCACAAAAGTCAACTCCCCCCGCATTATATGAAGAATAGTTCTTCAAATAATGAGATTTGAGCAAATAGATTTCTATCATATTTGTAGAAATTTGAATGCAAAATAAGATTCACTAGCAAACAGAGGAACTACCATGGAGGAAAGTATCCTTGATCATCAAATAATGAATGTACCCCTTCCATGAATTTTTTTATAAAATGCAAGTAAAAAATTATGGTTATTAAAGCCCTCATAGTCAAATTGAGGGACAAGCTAGCAACAAGGAGTCAAGTAAAGTTACCCACCCCCCCTGAGTAAGCAGTCCATGGCTCGGAACAAGGCACTTACAAGGTTGGAAGAGTGGCCAACATTAAAATGCCAACCACAAGAATTAATAAATATGAACCCCTGTCTAATCCAGTTTGACATCTTGCATGTGGAGAAATATGCATGCAGGTAGAGTTGGCCTCGAATTTTGAGTTATCAAGGAAGGGAAGAGATCACAAAAGTGATGAGAGCCTCAAGTTTGCATCAACATTCAATACGACATAATCTGGAGTTAATGTTACTCCTCCTTTGTATCTATCAGCATTCAATATGACACAATCTGGAGTTAATGTTACTCCTCCTTTGTATCTTTTGGACATCAATCCAAGAAATCACCGAGGATTTTGAGATGGATTTAGAAACATTTCTATTCAATGCTACGGGATGGTGGGATGGAAGCATCAGAGGTTATATAAGGCATATGTTTTTTTCTTCTCCAACAACCCTTTCCATTGATAAACCATTCCATATGTGCACATAGGAGGTTGTCATTTACAAGGGTCTGAAGAGCATAGTAGTTTAGCCATATCATGATGTAGACCAAGACATCATCTCGTAAGGAAGAACATGCTCAACTGAACCAGCTAAACTACTAGAGTCACCTAAGGCACTATTGATAGTTCTAAACCATAGAGGATCCATACACTAAAAAGAAGGAGATTTACCAGTTTCTAATTAACACCAAGTTTGAATTGTTGCAGAGCAATATTGATGGAGGAGCATCCAACTTAAAGGCAGCAACTGCAATTGAATTCTGCTACTGAACAGAAGAAGAAATTTTTGAATTTTATTTCATTTTGTTTTAAGTTAAATTTGGGCTGACACAGCCACTGTAATTTGAAATTAAAAGAATAGTTAGATTAGGATTAGTTAAATATTAGAAATTTGTTTCAAGAAATTGTTTAGTAACTAAAAGACAATTTATTAACCATGTGGAAATCCTGGAAAGGCATAAAAGCCAAACCAGACCCACATTGTGAGGGTCTGCCATTGTACGAAAGAAGAATAACCAAAAATAATTGATTTGATAAACTGTGTGTGTGGAGTATTTTATTATCATAAATTTCCTGTAATCATATGAGATATTCTCATCTTAAAACTAGATAGAATGTTAACTATAGTTTACGCTCTGGTTAATTAACAAACCAACAGCACAGAAATCAGGACAATTAATCAAAATGCATCTGAATTGACAAGGAAGAACAACAAGTCATATTTTATTCGAATTGAACCAGGAAAGAACAATGGTGGGATACAGTATTGCAGCAATGATGTTGCAACTCCTGGGACTCCCTTCTTTACTTTTATCAATTCAGTTGTCCGTAACAAACTTGGCAGCGACGGTGCTATATTCACAAGTACTAGCTCTTGTTGCAGGTTGTCACTTGATCAGCTGGCACAAGTCTGCTAGGAGCTTAAGCCAACTTCTATGAGCTCTTAGAAGAAGCTTTTAATTGTGATGGATGAAATCTAACTCAAAAGAGGCTAATATACTTGCAGAAAGAAGCGGAAAACTAAAAGGAAACGCAAACCCTAGCAAACCCTAGTTCTACCGGCTAACCCTACTGGTGCAAGAAAAGAAATGAAAGCGGTGGAAATGGATGTCGTTGACTCTTGGAAAAGTAAAATTCATGTGACTAAGCTACTCCGAAAGCAAAATCTAGAAAAAGCATCTTTTTGTATTTTTGAGTAAGTTGGCAGAATTATTATGCATGTGTTTTAACTGTTTTTTATTGTGCAAAGGTTGATTGGAGAAAGGAAATGGAGTGGGCGCTTGCAAGAGATTGGGAAGGTGAAAAGAGGGCCTAAGGGGGTCCCTATCACCCTTCCAAAGAGTTTCACAGTGATCAGATCTCGAGAAACTGCTCACGTGAACTTCTACAGGAAGTCTGCAGGGGTTCTACAGGACGTTCTACAGGAAGAGCTGAAAGAGGATTTTGGAGGGTTGATGGAGGAAAAACGGTGGGAAAGTGAAAATGGAGGATGGATGAGGGTGTGAAGAGGTCTAGGACAAGGTAAATGAAGCTAGTGAGTGATGAAGGTGGTTGGATTCGTTCAAGGATGGAAGGAGCAATGTTGCACAAAAATGTGGAAATTAGGTCAAATTGGAAGAGTCTGGCAAATGAAGGGAAGGAATCTGGAATTAGGGGTGGAGCAGGTGGTATGATGGAGGAAGGATAGGCAGGGATGTGTTACAGGTGGTCTGCACATTATTTCTCAAAACTGAACGAAGAAAGACTAGAAAAACCAGAGACCTAGCTATTCTGACCTAATCTGACCTAAAAACCATAAACATGATGAACATAAACTTATAGACAGAAAATCATGCAAGATAACTATGGTAACTAAGCAAGAACATATCTAAACATGAAATTACAACTAGTATCAACTTCTCCAACTAAAAATCTAGCACTATCAATTGCATGGGAAAGCAAAAACAGTGTTTTTTTGGCAGCAAGTCTACCTTGGTCTCAGCTCATGGTCCCAAGGAGGGAGACGTGAGATCAAGGATTGCTTGATGACCTTTTTGCAGATCCTTTCTATTACCAAACTATCAAATCATCCTAAAGCGGGAAAAGCTATTCCTATCATCAGAAGCAACCTAAGTAACAAAGCAAGATCTTAACCTACATAGCAGAAATTATTCTATGAATGCAAAGAAAACACATAAAAGTACACAGAGGTACTGGCACTTGGGTTGGGCCAAACCCCAAGAGCTATAGCCTCCTAAGACAAACTCAGAGCTGGTGCAAAGAAAAATTTATCTCCATTACTCAAAAAATAACCATGTCACAAAATTGTTTACAGCAAGAGCTCAAAAATGATTTGAAAGACAGAGCAGCACTAAAGTGCGAAAAACAATTGTTCAAGAGATAAACTACCAAGGCTTGAAGACTTCCTACTTATTCCCCACGAGGACTCCCAACAACTCTCCTTAACTTGAGGGGCTTGGCTGCTCAAAACTACAGTTAATCAGCCACTTCAGAAAATATGCTCGGTTGCCCCTGGATATCATCTTTGGTGGGTTGTTGAACTCCGAGCTGATGGTGGAGAACTTGAGGAAGGGGTCATTTAGTGCAGGAGACACCCTTCCTACCAATCCTCAGCTTTGTTCCCTCATATTTGGTTGTCAACTAGCTCATAAATGCTTGACCTTGGTCCAAAAGATGTCCAAAAATCTGCAATAAGCACGTATTAGACTTTATGGTCAAGTGACTATTCTCATCCATTCGATTAACATAAATATATTCAAAAGCATGCATAAAAGTATGAATAATGGTGGATTAATTGAGAATAATAGGCAAAAAGAGCCCAATAAGTTACCCATTTTTGGGGCTCATCATCAACCCCCTATTGAATGTGTTGCTCATCCTCTTAGCAACTAATCCAGCTCATCATCTTTGATTGCTTTGATTGCCTCTCTGACATCCCAGGCTTCTGAGGTGATGTCCTCTTCTCGGTCATGAAACCATTCTTTTCTCTCTACTTCCTCCCATTGCCTGTGCTCTTCTTCTTTGACCCCTTCCAGCAGTCCCAAAAGCAATGGAGGACTGAACTTTAGGCTGATCCAATTGGCCTACAGATTTTGAATTCACTGTTTATAAAGTGGTACTCTTGCCAAGGCTTCCCTCATCCTTGTTGGGGAGTGGTACTCTCTTATTTTCAAGCTGTGGGACAATGTGTTCCATCTGCTTATGCAAGCATGAATGCAATTATCCCCCAACGGTCTTTCCATGTCCTCAAAGTGAGTAATGGCCTGAGCTTGTTTTTCAATGTAGTTTGGGAGAACATGGGGGTTCTTGGTGAGGTGCTAATGGGCATACACTAAAGCTGATGGATCTTCTAGTTCTGCTCTGATCATTAGTGGCTCCCTTAGCTCCCTGTCCATAACATTCTGAATTTCTGCTGCCCTCTTTTCCTTATGGTTTAACCAAGAGACCATGGCCATGAGTTGCACATCTCCCAATGCCGCATTGGGGTCCCATAGATTCATGTTTGGAAGGGCCAAGTTGTGTAAATAGAATTTTGATAACTTGGCCTTATCTTTAGCTGAGCTACTGTCACACAAATCCATGAACTGATGATAATTATGAAATGGAATGGTACCCCTTTGGGCCAAGGTTTTAATTTGAAATTGTAACCATTGATCTTTAAGATATAAGGCATATGACTTAGCAGGTTGCCTACATTGTAAGGCTTCTACTGCCAGCTAGCCATGCAAGCCAGTTGGCTTCTTTCTCTTGCACTTATTGTTTTAAAAACTCTATTTCTTCTGCTGCCTGGGACTCCTTTTCCTGTAGTAGTTTTGTCAGCGTCTCAACCTCAGCTTGCAGCTTTTCCTCTCTCTGTTGTTCCTAAGATGTTTCCTTGTCCGTTGGAGGCCCTTCTTGTTGCTGCTGCCCTCCTAAAATGGATGCCCTATCTTCCTTATGACCTCCCTGTAGCTACAATTGTTGTTTCAGCAGCTCATTCTCCTCCTGTAATTTGGCTCTTTGACTGCTTCCCATGTGCCTCACCATGGCCAACTCTTTTCTGGATTCTTTGAGTTGTTCTTCCAAGTGGCCTATGTCTGCCACACCCTTGGATTTGGCAATCCTCATCCAAGTGTGAGTCCTAACCCGTTCTTGTTCCAATGCAAAGAAGAGTGGTACTGCAAACTTCTGTGGGATGATCTTCCCACTTTCTAACAGGTTGTAATATGAGCCCAAGCTAGGCTAAGGGCTTGGTTCTAGTATCTCCTTGGTCTTTTCCTCTCCCTGTGATTGTTTGGCTGCCTTCTCTTCCAATTTCTCAGTCTCTTTTAACTTAGCTAGAGTTTCCTTTAGAGATGTCTCAGCTTCCTATAGAGCTACCTTTGAGTCCATCATCCTAATTCTTTCTCTCCAGGTGGAGGTCTTCGGGCTTCCTCTTTCATAGTTGATAGATATCTTTGAAGGAGACTCTTCTTTTGGTTTAGTGGTTGTGTCCTCAATGACAATTGTTTCCTTTGATTGTGGCTGGGGCTTGCCCACTTTGATCCTTATGCTTCTCCTTGCTTTAAATTACATGGAGGTTTGCCTCTTTCTCTTCTTTTTTTGTTTTGTAGGTGTGCTTAAGGCAGCAAGCACAACTGCTACCTCCCTTGCCAACATCTCAGCTGATTTCTCTTCTGGCTGCTCTTTTTCTTTGCTTCCTGAAGAAATCTCTATGTCCACTTTTTCTATCTGTGTTGCTACCATCTTAGTGTGTGTCTTTCCCTTTTCTTTCTGGGTGCTTGCTTTGGTTGTGGCAACCTTCATTTGGAATTTCTTGGCCTTCTCTTTTCTACTCTGCATCCTCCTTTCCCTTGTTGTTTTTTTTGTTGTTTCTTCCTCTGTTTTAGGCTCAGCAGTCTGGCCAATTTCTCCTGTTTCTTTTTGTTCTTCCTGTGCTTCCTTTGTTTTTCCTTTTGCTTGAATTTCCTGTGTTCCCTCATCATTTTTTTTCTCAATTCCTTCAATGTGCTCCCCCTCCTCACTGCTGGATGGGGTGATTTTTTCAGCCAAAGTTCTAATGTTATCATCCCTGGACATGTTTTTGAATATTTCCCAAGATATGGGGACAATGTAGGTGTGCAAAGCATCTTCCACCAACAGTTTGATGAGCCCATGATGGGCTAACTGATCTGGGATCCCTTCATTTAACTTTGTACCACATTCAATTAATGACTGAAGAAGGAAATAGGGGATGCTCAATTTCTTGGCTAGAGGCCAGTCAATCCCATGCCGTAGTTCACACAACAAACTGAAATGATATCCATAGATGATGCTAAACCTCCCTTCACATGTGATATACTTCATAATCTAAAAACTAACTTCACTCTAGAGAGGGGGCAAGCTGGTTCTTCTAACCCCGTTTTTGTCTTCTACAGGATGCTCCTCAGGCAGGAAAAATGTTTTCTTAGCAACTTGGCCCGATGATCTCTCTTCCTTGCTCCAAGGGAGCCCCAATGGTAGACCATTAACTCCACTAATGAGTTCAGGGGTGAGTTCTAGGGTCAAACCCCTAGAACTAACTATGGCATGCGTCTTTGAATGTGGTTTCAGAGACATTAAAAATTCTTTTGTTATTTCCTCATCATGACCCTGAATTTTGTCAAAGAAGGATATCTAATTTGCTCGAGTGAAAAGGTCCACTACCTCAGGATGCTCGTGCAGTTTGCTAGAGTCCAAGGGTTCTTTCCTTATGAATCCTCCTGGCATGGTGTTGTGTGCTCTTTTATGTTCCAACCAAAAAAGAAAATGCTCAAGAAAACAACAGTTAATCACTCAAACAGGGGATAGCTGAATTCGGTGTCTTCTGGATCCAAGAAGGAATTTCTCATGTTTTCCTTACAATAGCAATAATTTATTTGTTTTAAGACTGTTGCACCCAGATTCGACTGTCTGTTTATGAAAATAAAAATTTTGTTTTTAGAGAACAGGGCACAAGGACATAGATTCTCTTCTCAGCATATAGATGGATATGTAAATTCAGTTTTTTTCTTCACACACATAGGCTGGCCCCTACTGCTGCATATATCTCCCTTACAGGAGAATTTAAAAATAATGAGGAGATTTTAGAATGCAGAAAAATTGGGGAAACTCAGTGAAATTTGCAGGCAAACCTTCTTAATACACAGGCAGACTTTTGCTCTCGTGTTTCCAACGGATGTCGTTTAATTCACCATCTTTTACAAACAAATCATGCACAGAGAAGTTTTTTCGAGCCTACCTCGTTTGGAGCTTCAAATTCACGAAAATTCTAGGTTTTCCTTCTCCGCAAAGTTGTTCCACCTCTCCTATAGAATCCTTCCTGTAGAAGGCTCCCGGTTCCTGTAGAATGAAACTGCGCTTCTGGTAGAGCCCGATATGCGGGAGATTTTTGAAAACAGGCAAAAAAACTGGTGGAGTGTTGGGTCCCTATAATACTAGTGATTACCCCATTATTATTGTAATTTTACCCCTTGTTAATATTGTTGTGCCCCTATTATCCCCATATTGTTATTACTGTTCCCCATAGAATTCCTCTATTGTTATTTTTGTGGCTTTATATTATTATTGTTAGGTCGGCTGGGTTATATTGTGACTCCTTAGACTCCTATATATAGAAGGGAGGTTTTGTCATTTGTATCATCCAAGAATTGTTCATTTATGTAATGTAAAGGAGGTTGCCCCCTCGAAGAGGCTTAATTTTAAGTCATTGATCTATCTTTTCTATCTTTTCTTGAGCTGGTTTCATAACATTTGGTATCAGAGCTTTGGATTCTAGGGTTTCACTGCTCCAAACAATTCATTGTGGCATTTTTGCTATAACTTTTTTTCTGCAATGTTTCAGAAGCTAAAAAAAAAATCCATTTGAGAAGACATCGCGTTAAAGGTCGGGTCTGAATTTCAGATCTTTTCGCGCTATATTTGTGGAGATATGATCTGAGGAAGTTGGTCTTTTTGTAGACTCCTAAATTACATTCCAAACAGGTGACCTGGGGAAAATCGTCATAGCTTTCTCTTTGAGCATAGGATACAATTTCGTTAGAAGGTATAAAAGAGGACAGACTGTAGTTTCTTGTATATAGTTTTCAGAGCCAAAGGTCGAAACAGTGACTCGTGGCACGTAGTACAAGTTCGCTCTACTGAACTAGTCTATAATCAGGTCGCTGTGGGAGATTTCGCATAACTCTTCCTTGGAGAATCCAATTTGGATTAGACTGGTGGCATTGGAAAGAGGAAACAGAGGGCTACTGTAGGTCACAATTTCAGAACTGGATGATTTGAATGTACAGAGATACATCAGAGGCAATATCGAGCTCCTACAAAGTGAAAAAAGGTGTGTAGATTCTTTTAAATTTTTGCTTAAAATTGGTTTGAAATTGATTTTGGAGGAATTCAAAGGGCATAGTAGAGCATTATTATCGGTAACTTATGCCCCGAGGAAAGAAAATGGAAACACCTAGTAAGGAACCTGAAAGCTCTAGCATGACTCCTGAAGAAGAGGAACAAATGCAACATGATATATCAAAATTACAAGACCAAGTTCAACAATTGTCCCTTGAACAAAAAGGAATAGAATCTAAGATGGATGGTTTAAAGAAAGATGTAGAAGCTAAGATGGATGGTTTAAAGAAAGGCGTAGAAGCTAAGATGGATTGTTTAAAGAAAGGCGTAGAAGCTAAGATGATTGACGTGGAAGCTAATATGGATGATTTGAAGATAGATTTGAAGACAAACATGGAAGATTTGAAGACAGGAATGGAAGATTTGAAGACGGATTTGAAGACAGATTTAAGAAAGTTTCTACAAGAAATGCTTACTAATGGTGAAATTAGTAAAGGAAACTCATGATGAGAACAAAAGAAATGCTAATCATGATTTCATAGACTCTAATGTTGGATCGAAGACCCACCATATTCCAAAAATCAATATGAGGAAGTTTGATGGCAAGGATCCCGCAACATGGATATTACAGGTGGAGCAATTTTTCAATCTCAATAATGTGAAAAACACACAAAAGTTACGTATTGCAACTTTATATTTTGAACCAAATCAGTTTGTATGGTATCAATGGCTTTGCTCTCGTAAGAAAATTATCACTTGGGAAATTTTTACGAAAGAATTGACAGCACATTATGAGGATACAAAAAGAAACACTTTTTTTAGCCAATTGATAAGTCTCAAACAAAAGGGTTTAATAATGGAGCACATTGACAAGTTCCAAAAATTTAATATAAGGGTAAAAAATATTCCAGAGGAGCATACGACTGATGTGTTCATAGGGGCTTTAAAGGATAATATCCAACATGATGTTTGCCTTTGGGAACCTGATTCATTAGAGAAGGCATTTAGGTTAGCAAGAA
>APFE031673557.1:35548-62791 GCA_000404065.3 Pinus taeda | reverse complement strand
GACAAAGAGCGAGCAAAAAAACTCTATCAAGAAGGAGAGGGAATCGAGCGCAAGACTCAGGTTGGCCCTCTTGGTTCTCTTCTCATCTATCTTCATAAAAGGAATCAATAGTAGACTTTGATTGTTTGTTTCTAAGATAGCCACCCATCCTAGTGGGAATAGCAGCATCCGTGTGGACACTATTCCCGTATAACACAATTCTTTCTCCATCTCCTTTAACTGATCATTCAGTTGCAACACTAGGTCCATCATCTCTTCATGATTGGTTTAGATCTCCTGGACGTCCTTTGTTTGTCGGTTTTGTAAATGAGGCAGCTTAAGTTGTTTCTTGAGGGTTGCTATATCCTCATTCTTCTTTTTGATCAATTTTTCAGTAGCCTTGATGTCACTTGGATCATGGCCCAACTCAATGACCAAGTCCTCCAATGACTTTATCTTGTTGCCTTTGTCTTGTGAGGAGGCCTTCTCCAATTTATACTGGGCTGTTACATTATCTAGTGAATCTTGGAACCTGTGTGCATCCATGGATTTTCCTGTAAGGGTGGAGTAAATCATTTCTCTAGCTTGCTTGTGGAACTCTATCTGGTCAATGGGATGAACATCCCTGGCCAACACCTCAAATCAATTTTCTTATAGTCAGCCGAGGTCTTTGGTTGTTGAACAGTGGGCTGCAAAAATGATACCTGCATCTTTCTTGCTTTGATGTCAAAGGCTGACATCAACCTGCTCTGGTTGGCTGGTGTATGTTTGAAGTATTGGGCATATGTCTCTGCTTTCAACTTCTCATTCCTCATCTTTATTTCTTTGTACCTATCTTTAATGTCCTTTTCTTTGTTAGTTGGCTTGAAAAAGGAAGAAACCTTAACACTTTTTTATCTCTCAATCATTTGAGTGTTGGAGGTTGATGGCTGTTTTGTTTCACCTGATGCAACTATGTCTTTTCTTCTTTACTCCATTGTTTCAGTGTCAGTTATTTCCACTGATTCAATTTTCTCCTCCTGTTCAGACACAGGATTCAACTTGGGCCTTTTTCTAAGCTCAAACAGCTCATTTGTAGTCTCCATGGCAGAAATGGATGTCTCTTCCCTATTCCTCTTTGGATTCTTCTCCTCATTGGCTGGGGTCTGAAGGACATGAGGAATATTCATGGGTTCCCCTAGTTCCGAAACATGCAGGAAAAAATTCTAGTCAAATTGATTTTCTAGATCAATGAGTGTATTCTCTACATCCATAATTGTGCTATCCATATCAATCAAGGCATTTTCCAACCACTCAGATTGGTTGGAAAACTGTTCAATGTCAGGTCTTGGGTGGTGGATGTAAGGTCCCAATTTGACCCTGAGTCTTAGCTTGTTTATGACCCCATGAGGGTCATACTGCCACATGAAATTGTTTATGAATTTCATCTACTGTAGTATCTTGTTAGCCTCTGGTCCAACCTCTCTGTTATTGCAAATGAATGGGCCCAATTGGTTTTTCATCTTAAACACGGTCTTCTTCCTAGCAGATAGGAAGTGGACCTCATCAGAGTTGATGATTTGTCTGAAAAAATCAAGTGCAAATATCTGCATAGGGAATTATTTGGGCAACTTATAAGGGGCTAATTGGTAGCCATAAACCCTGATTTTAGTGTGGTTCCAGTACAAGTACCAGTCTCCCACCTTGATGTTCTTAGCTAACTGTAGCACCCTCTTGGTTTCTTGGATGATTCTAGGTTGAGTGTTATAGGTCAGCATGTTCACGACTGGGTATACAAATGAATCTATGAAATCTTTATATGTAAATGTTGTGGAGTATTTGTGGATCAAGGGTGTCCAGTAAACAACTGATCTTTCTTTCCCCTTGGTATCCAACTTCTAGATGCTTATAGGGAACTTATCTACTTGGTAATACAAAAACATATGAAACGACACTTAAAAGTACTTGAAAACTCTTTCAATGACTAGTCTGGTGAATTGTTCATGCATTCTATCTACAATGAACTGAGCATAATTGTACATGATAGCAGGAGGCTTGCCTGGGGTAAAAATGGATAGGAAGGCCAGGATGACCTCATCCACATGCTCATCTGTGGTATATCATAGGATGCATGAGAGCATGGTGATTATATGTCTACCTTTTTCTGAAAAAATAGTGGGATCATAGGGTGGAGTATCTGTGGGAGTATGGCGGTCTTTAATGATGAAAGTCTGGAAGATTTGCCTTATCTTAACCAGGTCTAAGGTGATTTATAAGTCCAATAGGTCTCCAATGGATATAGGGGTTTTATTAGGGCTAGGTTGGACTTGCAACATTTGGTTAATGGACTCTGGTGTAATGGTGAATAAGAGTTGCTGTTTTGGGGCAACAATAGCCCTTTTGCTAGGAATAGAGCAGACATGACAAAAATGTATGATATCAGGGAATGGGTGAACTTTTGGGAATAGATATTTGGGTAAATTGGATTCCCAAAGGTGGATGTCATCGGCATGGTTCAAGAATCTTTCCTTACTCCAGCAGTGGAGCTTCAGAAGGTAGGCTACAATATCAGTGTATTTTATTTGGAAATCCCTATTTGCTAGTGCCAAATGGTCGATGTCTAGGTGAGGGGTTGACATAAGTCTCATGTCCAGAGAGGTATGGGAAGCCATTTTTAGGGGGAAGGGTGTGAATTAGGCTTGTATAGGCTATAGCAGTGAGGCTTTGAAAACTATGGTGCAGTGAGAGGGTAATTTGCAGTTTGCAAAAGAGGGGTTTGGGTATTCAGGTGGAAATACTCTTGAATTTAGGGGAAAATTAATTAAATTCAATTAATTAATCTTTAAATTAACTGTACATTTTCAAATTGAGAGGGCCATTCTGGTATTTTCTCAAAATACCTGGAAATTTGTGGTTCATGCTACAAACTGGTTTCAATGGTGACTATAGAGGGTACGGTGGCTTCAGTTGTGCACTGGATGCTTGAATTGGGTGTCTAGAGCTTGTTCGAGAGGTAAACGATGGTCAATTTCAGTTGCAAAGGCTCAGGGTGGTGCAAGAATGCTTGAGCAGTATTCACAACGCAAAAAAGCGAAAAGAGTCGAAATGGGCTTCTTCGGCCTTTTAATTGGCAATGGTTAGAATTTGGTGCGGAATTCATAAATGAACAGTGGATGGTTTTGGCTTTTGGCAGGGAGGTGGTTTCAGGGGCCATCACACCACTTCTGGAGAGTGGGCGATACTTCCTTGAGAGAACACGATTTCTCTTAGAGCTGCCACATAGTAGAATAGGGCCCAGCAAAACTGCAAATCTCGCATGCTCTCGGATTGGTAATTGTCAGAGAGGGAATGAGTGCAATATAGATGCACGCCGTCGGATCTGGGGGTGGAAGATTGGATGGCTGTCACATGGTCAAGATGCACAGAGGGAATAGGGGTGAAGATTTGTGGGGCCTGGGGGATTAATTACAACTAATTGTAATTAATTAATAAATAAGGTGGGGATTAGAAATATAATGAGCGGGTTTAATGGAATGGGACCAGGGGTTAATGTAGCGGGGTTTGTTTACTTGCACCTGGGTTAGTGGGTTAAAAAGTTTATGTCAGGGAAATATAAATCGAGGAGTTAATTAAATAATGTAGGGGGGAGATAAAAACTTAGGATAAGGGGCTTTTACGGGTTTTTGAGGTAGAATAGAGAAATTAATAAGGGGGAAGGTGATTTTTCCATGGGGAATGGGTTTCACACTAGGGAAAGGGGTTTTTAGGGAGGGGGGTGACATTTTGAGGGTAATTACAAGGAAAATGTGTGAAACCAAGGGGTAAGGGTCAAAATGAGGGGAAAAGGGTATTTTAATAAGAAATGAGGGGATAATGGGGAAATTAGTAAATAAGTATGTGGGGGTGAAATGAAATGATGGGAAGTTAATCAAAATAAGATTTTGAACATCCTTTCACTTTCATAAATGCTTCTGCACACTGAAACATAAGATTAAGCATGATAAATGTGCTTATGATTTAACAACCTTGTATATCTGCAACCTTTTTTCTACCTACCCTTTACTTATCCTAACATTTTTTCTTCACTTTATTGGGTGCATTTGAGCTAGAAGACCCTTGAATTCCTTTTCTTTTGACAAACAAGCTATCTAATTCTAATCTTATAACTTCCAATGGCTTAGATTAAGCTGAAGAGCACATTTTTATTTCCCTACCTAACTACTGATCTACCAAGGTTAAATAGTTTGGCCATATCTTTATTATCTATATATAAACATGAAATTTAAAGCATGAATTAGTAAAGATTAAGCTATTTGATTATCATGGGTTGTGGAATTTATGAAAAGATGCACACAACCATTATTTTTCATAGTAAACTAAAAAGTAGCGCCACTTGAATTTTCACACTTTCATGATCTATTTTTGTTTGGGGTTCATATTTTTCACTTTTTTGATCTTTTCTTTTTCTTTTTGTCCTTTGATATTTATTTTAGGACAAAACCTCCTTACATTTTTAATTT
The DNA here is from genome assembly GCA_000404065.3 of Pinus taeda. Lineage (NCBI taxonomy): Eukaryota > Viridiplantae > Streptophyta > Pinopsida > Pinales > Pinaceae > Pinus > Pinus taeda. The sequence goes on along the minus strand of APFE031673557.1, from coordinate 58,313 downwards.
TTAATATGGAAAACATTTTTCAAAAAGAAAAAGTATGTACAATAGTACAAGACTAACTATTGTCAATTCAAAATTATGAATCCTATTATTATAGGACCCTAACATGACCCACATTGCATTGTGAAGGATCACTGCACGAGAGTTCAGTTCAACTGGATCCATGGGGAATTTCATTGGGCCGAGGAGGACTCATGGAGGTATTTCTATAGTTCCTCCAGACCCAATGAATAGGTCAGCTTCACTGTGGAATGGTTAGCGAAGCAACATAAAGCAACATCACGGAGAACACCAGCAATAGCAACAGAGGCAACAAAGCCAAGCATACCAGTGCTGAGTAGGAGAAAATCTACAAGTTTCAAGTAGATCCACTTGTAGATCAAGGAGCTATGGTTATAGAGGCAAATAGACACCAATGCGACAAGCGAATTGCGTGAAGGAAGAGGGAAAAAAAGAGAATGGAAGAAGCAGAGAAGGAGTTGCAAGAGATGAGGGAGAAACTCTAAAAGGAACAAGAGCTGCGCAAATAGGAGAGGGAAGTGCAACAATAATAGATACAACAAGGAGTGCAGCATGTGCCAATACATGAAGCAACACCCATACAAGTAGCTGATTCATGTGAACAACTGGCATTATGCAAACAGGGTGGACCATCACAAGAGTGAGACTTCGCTCATGAGATAGAACAAACACTTCAATAGTTGGATGCAAAGATGGAGTAGCAGGAGTTGGAACAAGACATCGACCTCATGCCTCACCACAAAGAGGTAAAATCACCCACTTCAATGCATCCAGATGATGAGTAAGTCTTGAATGACCAAGGAGGTACTGGGATCCTTGGTGATCAGCTAAAAGGAGAGATGCACGACATCTTCTTTAACGAATATCATCATAGTGTTGTGCAGTCTCACAGAGTACCAACTCTGGAGGATCATACATCTCCTGCACAATTTGAGGAATGAGTGATCATGACTGATGTGCACCAAAATCTAGCTACCTTGGCTGATGCAACCAAAGTTTATGCTGAAGCCACTAGATCAAGTGTTCATTTTCTGATAGCTAAGAATGAGTGAATGGTGAAGGAAATATAGGTGGCCAAGAAAGGAGGAGACTTGGTAACAAATGTCCACCCGAGCTGAACTGAAGAAGGAAATACTAGATGAAGTATTGTCCCTTAACACAGTTATGCGTGCATTGTATTCCAAGTTTGGTACTAAGCGTAGGGCAGTTGCCCATCTCAACGGATGGCAGCAACGATGTGCTAGAAGAGCACACATCTTGATGAATGTACATGATGCTATTGATAACATGAAAACATGGATGATGAAGTACAAGGGAGCTTGCTTCACTTGCCAAATATGATTAGGCCCAATGTGATCGAGCTGAAAGCACGTATCCGGAGTCAAATCCAAAAATCTGAGGACCTCATGCAACTCATCACTAGCATACAAGCTTCCCATGCATGAGTATTCAAGAGCATGGATGTTGTGGTGTGCACACATGCAATCCCATCACTTAGGACTCTCACCCAGGTAGAGATAAAGAAGCAAGTCCGACTAGAGCTTGATTCGTACTTCAACAAGTTGATTCGCATCTCCACCAGCCCAGACTTGCCTATTAGTGTAGACATCATGCACAAGTATGTTGTTGGTCCAACCACATTGAAGACAATGATGCACATGATTTCAGATGAGTTGGACAGAGGATCCCGAGTAGTGTACCCAGATGCTATGGAGGCAAGGTTCAGGTTTTAGAAAGATGTCACCACGAAACACACGGACACTATCAAGGAATACAAATCTTGGCATCAATATGTTACTATTGATCAGCATGAGGATGTTGAGAAATTGAAATTCTATAGTTGTCTAAGTCAGAGTGATGTCTAGTTTGGCTTTCTCAAGCCATTTTGTTCACATGGGTACATGTGCATTGTAATGTTGAGTCATGTAAAGTGTAATTCAACTATCAATAATGGATGTAACAGTCATCGAGTAGGTGAAGAATCATGAGGGTAGTTGAATGGTCACAAAGGAGAGTATCAAGGGTCACCCCACCCTTTGCAATAAATAGTCCCTCATAACTCATTGTATAGGCTTTTGGTTAGCCAAACTTCTGATAAGACTATCTTGGAAAGAGATTGGATAGTATTGTAACACGCCTTGGCTTCTCCACTACATGGAGCTAGTTCATCTCTTTGGAGGAGCAGGAAAATGTGGTTGTAATGTTACATTGTTGGGGCTAGCAGGTTTACATGGATGTATTGTATGGTTGGAACTTACACTTCTTTATATAATAAGAGGCAACACATTTTCGTGCATATGTTGTTATTGTAGTTGGACTGTTCGCGTTGCCTAGCAATGTATGTTTTTTAACTTAAATAGTTGTGTATGAACACTTTTGTATGAAATTATATGAATCTTGTTCCATATGTGTTGTTGGTTTAACCATCACTTTAGATTGTCGAACTGACCTGCTTTCCAACTTGTGATGCATCTTCGCTCGTGTGTTCCCTTCCCAGCTGAGTACACTTACAGGCTGCCAAGGGGTGCACTCATCTCAACCCACTTGTGTTAGGAACCTCTCATGAACCTTCCTTGACTCAATGCAGCGGTCACACCCTTACTACAAACATAGTTATCTTACTTGCCTCTATGCGACATCGCGGTCAAGGCATTGCTTTATGACCCACTGCTGGGACTCCTACACCAAACGGTCTGAGGTATAATTGGGAATTATTACTGGGGAGATCCCCTTGACATGTTGGCGAGTCTAGCACCATCAACACCAGTCATGAATACTGGACTTCAAACCTTCACAAAATGTTATTTTCCAAATTTTATTTCCACTTCCTAACTTAACTCTGTAACTATCATAATCAATTTCGAAATTGATTATGAAAACAACTAAGAAAATTGTTTCTTCCTTTTAAAAGGATTCAAAATAAATAAACATATTCTCTTAATATTATATATATAATATTAAATGAAATCCCATTTACAAATAAAACTTCAACCTTTTTAGCTTTACAATACAAATATAAAAACATTGGGCTATTTAAATTAGGACAGGATGGGTGTGGGGCCCATGGAAAACCACACTGTCTTCAGAAATCATGAAATCACTTACGGAACCACCCTTAGTGGTTACTATAAAAGAGAGAAAGTTTCATCATAATTGATTGAGGTTGTGAAAACTGCCTTTTGGGACCACACAATACATTAAACTCCGTGTATTTCATACTCCCCGGATCCTTTTCAATCTGGGCTCAAATGTTTTGGATTGTCAATGATTTCTATATGGATCTATATGAGATGTAATATCCAAACTTTGATTTACTTTGGCTCTGGAGATGTTTGAATGAAGAGATCACTCATATTATAAATCATTGATGAAAGGAATTCTTGATATTTATGAATTAAATGGCCAAGTGAAATATATGACTTGGAAGGCAAGTCTTCGTGCACTTCTCCACAGACTCTCATCAGCCTCAATTACTGAAGAAAATTATTTTGTCAATAACAATCATTGACATGTATGATGAATAGGGAGCATATGAGGGGTATGATCATCGCAGGTCACAATTACCCTTAAAACATCGCTTCAAAATGTCATTGCCAGAATACTTAGTAAACCACTAAGAGTCTTTTGGGAACTTTTTGTTGAAGTGAATTGAAGAAGTGCTCCCTTATTTTTAAAATATATCTCCATAGAAATAGAATCCAAACCTTTGTCATTTATGTTGTAGAGCCTTTGTCATTTTCTAAATGTGATTCATTTCTTTAACCTGCAAGTAAACCCACACTGGCTCTAGTGTGTATAGAGTTAGACAAATGCTGGTAGAAAGCAATATTGAGGCATTTCTCATCCATGCTTTGCACTTCATCCCTTGTTTGTACCCATTAATCAGAGTTAATGGAAGTTAGGGTTGATTATCCAACATTATAACCTTGGTAGTTGTGTTCAGTAGAGAAATTCGTTTTTATTGGACATAGGTAAATTGTCTCATAGTTGTAGGTGAATCCACACTAGCTACGATTATAGGAGGCATACATAAATAACATAATTTCTTATCCATGCTCCCTCTTTGTTTGAAAATTGATAATAAATTCCATGCTAAATGAAACATCCATGACTAAAATTAATCTTTTGCGTCTTGTTATCGCATTTATTGAAGAATGAAATTCTCATTATAGAAATCGAATTACAATAGAATGAGTCAACCCCATTTTGCAAGAATTTTTTGCAAAAATTGGCCTTGGAAGAACTAGTTAAATATATGAAACCACTCCCAATTTTTGGAAATTGTAGGCATAATAGTAAATTTGGGTCCTTCTGTAAAAAACCAAGATCACTGATTTTTGAAATTTTGCTCCATTTGTCTGGAATTGAACCCGAAAGTTATGGTCTAGAGATGCATACGTTTTCTACATATGTGATTTCTGCTCCTGTTTACTTTGAAAACCTGAGAGCTGCAAAAGTTGCGTTGGCCCCTATTTTTTATAATCCATAGAAAACATCTTCCTCATTATTTGTGGTGCAGATGAATGAAATTTCTGAGCATGATGACATTCACTAAATATCAACATTTCAATTGACACCATCTTCATACAACAAATATGCTTCAAGTGCTTTTAAAATCTCCAACTTTAGCACTATGGTAACTTTAACAATCAACTTTAGATTTGGTACTTGACTTGTGACTTAAAATACTTGGCTTGGAGTATTGAGTCTTAGTATTTCAAATTCAAATTTTTCATAGGGATCCGAGAGTAGAATAATTGCTCATTTAAAATTCAAATTACCCCAAATTCATTTGTTTCTTTTCAACACACACGAGTCATAAAATTTGTCATGTGAAATCATGAGCCCCAATGAAAATATTGTCTTCCCATTGCATTGTCTATTTTCATTTAAAATAGGAATTTGGCATTAAATAAAAATACTTCAACCCAAACTCAGTTCTTCTGGCAATTCTATGAGCATGAAGAAATGATGCACAAATGTTGCAAGTAAGCTCCAATCTCCAAACACTAAAAAAGGTCACAGAATTTTGAGGTAGAAATATCATTTGAAGGTATCTAAAATAGCTTGGAAATTGGGCATAGGCTTCCAATCCTCTCCATTCAAGTTAAGTCTCATTTGAGGATACCATGTCAATGCATTTTTCAATTAATTGCATAAACAAATGGAAACAGTTTGTGTTATCCATCCTTCATCAATCATTCCCCAGAAGTGATGCAAGCTCTTCTGGATTTCACCATTGAAAGCTTCCCTTATAACAACAGAAACAAGAAGATCCCTAATGCAACAAGGATGAACATTCCCCTACAAAACATTTTTTCTTCCTTGAATGGTCTTCCAAAATGTTCGGTTGTGTTATATTCTTTCCACATAGTTAACAGGGGGTTTGAGGGGTACCCGTAACCCCACTTTATGGGGTCCGGGGCAGCGCCCCGAAAAAGTTTGGTTTTGGACCCTATGTTAGGTTGGGCAGATCCACCTATGGTTTTGTGAATGATTTTCGCACATGTTTTTTGGACGCGATGGTTTTCGGTCCATGGTATTGGATGCGATGGTTTTTTGGTCCATGGTATTGGACGTGATGGTTTTCGTCCATGGTATTGGATGCTTCGGCATGTATAAATATGTATTGTAACATTGAAAGGAAATATAATGAAAAATCAAGCTGGTAGTCCCGGTTTTGGGATCCAGGAGAAAATCTCTGTGCATATGTGTTTTTATGTGTTATGCTCTCGCATTGTTTATTTTTCTGTGATTTAGAATTCGTATGCAGGTAATTTCTGTACGAGGTTAAAACCTACACAAAATATTGAGTTAAAGCCTCAATGAATAATCTTTACAAATTCACTGATTCAATAGCTTATGACACTTGAATTCTTAGATTTTCTTCCAAATTAGGAATATATTCTGTCATGCACATGTCATCCACCCAAACAGAAAGTGTGACATCTTCAATGTCAAATTTTTTTCAATGTTATTGATGCAACTAACTTTAGTTTATGTTGGGCGCAGGATCCCCCAAGGGAATTTTTGGGGCTTAAAGCCCATATTTTGGTCTAATTTTTATAATCCTAATGTAAAGGCTCCACATTTTGTGGGCGCAGAGCACATAGTTGTTAAAACGTCATAGGGTTGTTCGACCTTATTTTGATAATGTAATGTCGACTGTAGAAGATCTACCCATGGTTCATGGACCATGGGATTGTATAAATAAAGCGAAGCTCTAAGTAGATAGAGAGACACAATATGAAGAAGATATGATGTATGAGAGATAGCTCTAAGTAAAAGTATAAGTTTTGTGTCACATTGTAGGTAGAGGCTCTGCAAATTATTGCGTAAAGACCTAGAAGTCCGCAGTTGAGTGTGTGGACCCCTGCAGCTAAGTGCGCAAGGTGAGTCAAGTCTGTAAGCATCTGTGACTATCAATAAAGAGAAGTACTCTATAATTTTTGCGTCTTTATTTCTTGTTTATGCATATGTTATATTGGGTATGAATGTCACTTCTAATTCTTATATGATGCGCGAATGTGTATAATTGTATTGGGTAGGTGAATGCAAGTAAGAACAACTGTTTACGTGAAGCTAACTAAGATCTGTTAAGAAGATAAGTAAGATACTTAGTGTAGTTTTGGGAATTATCACAGTTCACTACCCTAGCAGCGCAAAAGCGTATCAACCTCTATTTAGGGCTGTGCAGAAGCTGGTTGTAACATTTCGTGAAGGTACTGAAGGGTAGAATGGAGGGATAATCAACCTGCACGAAGGCAGGTAGAGTTGGAATAAACTGACATCACATTCATCTCAAGGGTGTGGAAACTTGGTTCCAACATTCCCCCATACTGCTTCAGGTGAGACTTCAGTCCACGGGCTGATGCCGAAAGGGTTAGTAGTGTAGGGATTTGTTTGGCTAACTGACACTGAACCTGGGTCAGGCCCCCATAAGCCAACAAATGGTTCTATTGTTGGGAATGAAATCTGCATAGAGATGTGTGATGCTGTATCACTGGAATCCAACTAAGAAAGAAATTGAAGGTTGGTTGGATAGAAGAATTCACGAGTTCATGGAATAGGAGAATAGAAACCTGCGACTGTAAAAAGAATAGTGGCTAGACAACTACCTGTATACAGAGATCCACAAAATCTTTTTCGCATCCTTACTTGGACCCCAGAGCTAGTGCGAAGGTTGGAAGTATCGAAGGATAATATCGCGCACGTCATCGATCATTGGCTCGATCGCATTATAGGAGGATTTGTTACTAAGTTCGCGGTCGACACCTTAGTCAGCTATAGCGAGGTAGAGTAACACTTTTTCAAAGGACCATGAGGTAAGTACGTAAAATCTTTGAATACTTGGATTAAAATTATATTGTGCGAAAAACAAGTTATGCAGCTACCTTGATGTTCGGGTCTATGTGAAGTGGAAGAATTTATAGAAACGAAGGAAATAAGGGTCCAGAGCATAGCCCCTTGATTTCACCTCCACAAGAAGATGAAGAAGGGATTGCAAAGGTCTCTCCACAAAGTGCTATTCAATTAATAAGACAAGGATTTCCACGAATACCACCTCAACCCACACCACCTCCATCTTCACCACCATCACCTCCAACTTCACCCATACCAACCCCACCACCATCGCAATTTAGTATGACAAATACAGTGAAGTTGCCTGTGTTCAAAGGTTTGGGAAATGAGGATCCAGACCAATTCTAGTTCATTGTAAGGGCTGTATGGGAAGCACAAGGTGTTACAGATGACCATAAAAGAAAGGTACACTGGTTAGCACTCTACAAGATTTCCCTGACCTGGTATATTAAGTAATCTAACGATAACCCGAATGCAAGAGTCACAGATATCCAAACAACCTTAAATAGAGAATTAAACATGCCTAAATTTGAAGCGCAGTCGATTGTGGGATTCAAAGATATCACGATGCTACCAAGTGAGATGTATTGGGAACTAGATTAGAGGCTGAAATATATGATCCGCAAATCCAACATGAATTTGACGGATGGACAACTTCGCTAGTGGTTTGTAGCTTCACTACTACCACATTTAAGGAGTGCGCTATTGTAGCAGAAGATAACAACTCAGGCAGAGGCCTTAGAGATTTCCATGAGACTACATGAGACTTCGATGCAAGATCCTAATCTAGGATTTCAACAGATCCACGTGCAACTGAAGAATCTGTGCCTTGAGATGTAAAGTTTGAAACAGGATAGGGTTGTTTCACTAAAGGTACACGAAGAAATATGGTGCGTAAAATGCAAGAGTCAGGGTCATTGTAAAGACCACTGCCCGGTCTTTACAAATTACCTTGCAGGAGGAGGATTGATGCCTTTAAGGCTGGAAGCTTAAGCAATACCTAGTGCGGTGCCTACTTTGTGATGCACTATCTATCAAATAGCTGGAAAACATGCCACAGATAACTACCACTGGTTACAGAAGTATACGCAAACTCTGCAACAATTGTTCTACAAATTTTGTAGGTTGGTGGGACATGATGAGCGTACTTGCAAAAGCTATGAATTGATGATGGATAGAACACCCGCCTACAGGGTTCAGGCTGAAATGCGGCCCCTTGAACAGAATACAGGGATGGCACGGACAGGATTTTAGGGGCGCGGATGAGGTCGAGGCAGAGGAGGACATGGTAGAGGTTGCAGATAGTTGATTTGCTACAATTGCGGAGGGATAGGACACTATGCTTGAGATTGCACTAATCCAATGCACCTGTCGTGCAAGTATTGCATGTTGTTTGATCATGAGACAGAAGATTACCCTACGCTAATTGCCCTACCACCTCCCTTGACTCAGACACTACAGATGATGAGGTCTGATCTGCGCGAGGAAGATGCGAACATAAAAATAGTGCTCCGAAGTGGAATCACGATGAGAGATGAAAAAGGAAAACAACCGGAAGACAGTAAATGGGTTTGCAAAACCCCATTGAAAGAAGCCGAGTTTGATTTGGAGCATGCTGGGGAAACCTTCATGGAAGCTAAGAAGAGTTTCACTTAGGCCTCCACTTCAGGAAGCAAAGATAAACTGGAGCCGGGGATGGACCCCTCTACGTTGGCAACTTTCCTTGAAACCTGTATGAAGTTATTGCGTGACAGTAAGGCTATGAAAGGGTTACATGAACTTATCAATATATGTGTTGGGACCATGCCAGGTGAATTGCACGTAGTCTACAAGATTTGAAAGCATAAAAAAAGGACGGGGCGTGAAATGAGACTCACCACACAGATTGGAGAATACGAAATGGATCAAGTCATCCTAGATTTGGGATTAGATGTGAATGTTCTACTGAAACAGACATGGGAGCGAATGGGAAGACTTGCACTGCAATGGTCTCCAATTTAGCTAAGGATGGCAAATCAACAGAAACTAATAACCATGGGGTGGTTGCAAGGAGTAACCATGGATATTGAAGGAGCGAGCGCGCTGGCAGATTTTGAAGTCATAGAGATTGTTGACGACAACAATCCCTACCCCACACTCTTAGGAATTGATTGGGCTACTAATATGAACGAGGTAATCAATCTGAAGAAGTGAAAAATGATCTTTTAGAAGAAATCATTGGGCGTAATAATAACCCTGGACCCTATTGAAGGATTACATTATACGGAGTCGTTCCGCGACTATGAGAGCAACGATGATTTAGACTGCATCTATAAGATAACAATGTGAGACCAAGACTGGGTAAATCCCATCGCGGATGGGTGGATTACATGGGAGCATGAGAGCTCCTGCACTTCAGATTCCAACGAAGAAATAGAATGATGGTAGAATAGGTTACATGAAGTAACTATATTGAATTGCAATATGATGACCAAGTCGTTGCGCTACATGTCATTAGAGGTAAGAAATCTACCTATTTACGATGGATTGAATGAGGTCGATGTCTTCTTGGATGCATTTGAAAGAGAGTTGCTAGAAAAACAGTGCTTCCAAGCCTTGGATTGGGCACTACGCACTATGCCCGCAAGATGGTGGGGTACGCACAAAGTGAGTTTTGATGATTGGCGTGAATATAGGAAAATTGATCCAGGTGGATGTTGGTGGCCACCCATTTATCCCACTTGGACCCCCACAACTGTTTCTTTCAGTTTTTCAATTTCCGTAATTATAGCACAATTTACTATTTGTAGCAATTTTTCGGGTCCTGAAATTCCGGAGTTGTTTTGAGGCCCTAAACGACGTTTTTTGGGAAAAATAGGAGCAACATGGGTCATTGACTAGTGTTTCTCTTCTCGAAGTTATAGTCCTCAGATAGATCTTTCTAACGAGCTATTGTACGCGTTAAACAGAGATCGGATGCCAATGTTATGACCTCGGGAAGTTGATGTAGCAATTTACCCAAACGGGGCCCACAATTTGGCGTTTCATCTTCTAGGGTTAGGTTTTTGGACGTTGAGGGTTTTCCATTGTTTCTCAACAATAGATAAGCCTTCGAGCCCCATTGACATACTTTAGAGGCATGTAGCTGCCACATCTCTTAGCTAGGGCAATGGTAGCTTATCTCTGAGAAGAGATGTGGCAGCGACATGTCTTTGAATTGTGTTATAATGAGGCTCGAAGGCCTATTTATTGTTGAGAAATAATGGAAAACCATCAACATCCAAAAACCTAACCCTAGAAGATGAAACACCAAACTGTGGGCCCCTTTTGGGTAAATTGGTACATCAACTTCCCAGTTGTAACTTTGGTATATGATCTCTGTTTGACACGTACAATAGCTTGTTAGAAAGATCTATCTGAGGACTATAACTTTGGGAAGAGAAACATGGTATAGATACCATGTTGCTCTTGGTTTTCCCAAAAAATGTCGTTTAGGGCCTAAAAATAGCTCCGAAAGTTTAGGAATCAAAAAAATTGCTAAAAATAGTAAATTGTGCTATAATTAGGGAAACTGAAAAATGAAAGAGACAGTTGTGGGGGTCCACGTGGGATAGGTGGGTGGCCACCAACATCCACTTGGATCAAAAACGAAGTAGACACGGTTTGAGAAGCCTAAGATGTGACTGATAGACAAGTATGATGGGCAAAATGATTCGCGCACATGGATGCAGGCCTATAAAAAGCTCCAACCTGAGCAGGTGCACTTGTACTCTGCGTTGAAGTACCTGGTCAATAAGCCTGTATTGGGCGGGCGCATCTGCAGATGTATATTATTGTTCAAAGAATACGATTTTGAAGTTGTTGTGAAGCCTGGATGATTGAACGTGGGACCAGATCACCTATCGCGCATTGTGACTGGGGAGGAACCTACTAATTTGGAGGAAGGATTACCTGACGTGTAGCTTTTTGCTATGCGCGTCACAGATGGACATTTTGAGGATACATTTCCTAACAACAGGAACTGTGTTGGAAAGATATTATGTCCAGCAAAAGAAGGAATTAGTGGTGCACGCAAAAGACTTCTCTGTCATTGTTAGGCATCTATACAAGATGGGAATGGTGAAATACTACAAAGGTATGTACCTGAGTTTGAACAAAGCAGCATCCTCGTGGATGCTCATGGGGGCGCCGCAGGAGTACATTATGTAGAAAGAGCAACCGTGCAGAAGATTCTACGTGCAGGGTTGTGGTGGCCAACCCTTCATCAGGATTCAAAATGATATTACAAGGCATGTGACATATGTTAGAGAATACGTAGGCCATCACGGAGAGATGAGATGCCTTTGAATCCACAAATGGCATTGCAACCTTTTGAAAAGTGGGCAATAGATTTTGGAGGACCTATTATGCCTCAAGGAAAGACAGGCGTGAGGTATATTATCACTGCGACGAAGTACTTGACTCGTCAGGTAGAAGCTTAGCCGGTGAAGGATTGCACGAGTGCGACTGCTGTGAAGTTTCTATTTGAGGATGTACTAAAATGATTTGGTTGTCTAAAGATCTTGATGAGTGATCGTGGTATGCACTTTTTGAATGAGACGATCAGTGTACTAATGGAGGAATTTCAGGTGTATCATCAAAAGAGCACACCTTATCACCCACAGGCTAACGGGACAGTAGAAGCATTCAGCAAAGTACTGGAGACTGATGTGACCAAGGTATGTAATGCTCAACGAAGTGATTGGGACTTGCGCATGCCTGCAATATTATGGGCTTATCAGACGACGTGTAAGAAGTTAACAAGACATACACTTTTTAGGCTTGTGTATGGAGTAGAAGCTGTAATGCCTATGGAATACATCGTGCCTAGTCTACGAATAGTAGCGCTCACAGATATGACAAATTGTGGAGCCCTGGAAGAGAGGCTTGCACAATTGGATGAGCTTGAAGAAGAGAGATTTTGGGCTGGATTTCACTAGCAAGTCCAAAAGCAGTGCGAAAAGGCATGGCATGACCGACATATTAAGTTGTGCACCTTTAAGGTGAATGACTTAGTGCTGTTGTATGACAGTAAGTTTGATAAATTTCCAGGGAAACTCATAATGCATTGGCTGGGGTCATATGTTATTAAGGAGATTACCGACGGTGGCGCAGTACAACTAGTTAAGTTAAATGGAGATCCCTTCCCAAGAAAAGTGAATGGCAGTCATTTGAAGCCATACATAGGTGGCCTGACCATCTGACTAGCCGACAGAAGCACAGTCTTAGCACTCCAAGAAGCTAAAAGGAGGCGTGAGACTATAAATTATGTTGCCCAGGAGCTACATGATGTCAGGACTATGCGAAGCAGCGAAGTGTCACAGGGTCTGCAATAGTGCAAAGATAGATGCACTGGTGCGCAGGTCGACCGGAAAGTGACCGTTAAAGTCACTATTCATGATTTGATGGTTGGTTTCAGGCCAAATGGAGTGGGTTATAGGCATTTAAGGTGAACTTTATGGGCTAGATTCTTGAAAATCTGCCACCAATCTAGCCTTAATGGACCGAATGTGGGGGGAATAGTCAATTTCAAACTCAAAATGCCCTATAAATTACAAGTGGATTTCTAGTGAAAAACACTTGGAATTTTGAGAACTGAGCTATTGCGCTATCAACTGTGTATGGACCTTTCGAACTTTGAGGCTTCGAGAGCAATTTTAGTGTTTGAAACATTGCCGAAGGAGATGCAGGACCTCTTGACTAGAATGATGTCGACACCCATAGAAGCCCCACAGGAAATTGCGGAAGTGGAAGCCCTAGAGAGCGCCTGAATAATCGTTGAGGTCCCTAATCACCATGAACACAGAGATCTAAGAAGGATAAGCAGGTCATGATCCTAGTGCATGTCTTGCCCAGAAATCCATTAAGGACCGAGATCAGCCTGCAAGAAAAGGGGAAGGCCATTAATCTGGAGGTTGAGGAGGAAGAATTTGAAGAAATTCTGGTGGAGGAGGAGGATGTAGAGATGGAAGGTTAAACCCAAGGTGTGGACCCTATCACCAGGCTACCAGAATATGTTCCTCCACATAAGGGTAAAGCCAAGGTGTTGAAGGACATAGATGAGAGCAAGAGCTCTCTGCAAACTTCGTTGCTCCTAGATGATATTGTGTTTGAGGGACCACACTTGGGACAGGTATCCATGTTGAAATTTGAAGATTGGGACCTCACAGACCATTAGAAGTTCCCGCATTTAGAAACTGCAAAGCTAATGCACCAGAGGATTGACAAGACTGCTAGAACAATTCAATTGGAGCTGTGCACATGGCTCAGAGGTGTAGAGAAAGCAAGATTTCTAAACTTGCTCTGGGTGCCGCATTACCACCACAACCCAGTGACCGTCTTTTTCATCAGGCAACTGCTCTATCTCATCCACATTCATCTTGTTCCTTTGTCTCGCGTCAATGATCTAGGAAACATTATGGCCCTCCTTTGACCGATCGCTTCTTGTCGACTTCAGCTCATTATTTGGGAAGTTGATGTAGAGACTCTTTTCTAGTACCTTGGAGCTTGCATGCCTTAATGGCAAGTTCTTCGCGTTCGATGACAGGCTTTCATCATTGGCCTTCGATTGTGTGTTTTTCACGGGTGTTCGACCTCAGATCGTTCTTCACACTTTGTGGATTGTACTACCAATACCTTGAGAACCATTGACATTACTGGTGGTCTCTCTCACACTTGTTAACGGTTTACATGTTTGACCGGTAATCAAGCGATTTTCTAGTGTGCTTGACTTCAGCACATCTCTTCGCATATTAGAATTTGTACCATGATCAGGTTGGGATTCAAGACCCTGGGCTCATATTACATAAGTCTAGGTTGGATGGATTGGTTCATGATTGTATGCATGACTCTTTTGATTGGATGGCTGTGGCCATACCTGAGTCTTGCATATGGTCCTTTTGATTGGATGGTTGCGTCCATACCACAAGTCATTTATGTTTGTCTTATGGATGGATGTGCCCATGCTTTATGCACATGTATCTCCTTTCACTATGTACTCATGTACCAGAGATATTAGTTGTACTTGTGTTGCAGGTTCTCCGCGATGGTGTTCTATTTTAGTTATAGATTCGTAAAGCATTTCACCCCTCCCACTCTCTCAGCATTCATGATTTAGGGGTTATTTGTTGCACAGTAATTTGTCACCGACCCCGCATTCGCTGATTCCAGACACTACCGGTCCATGTTATTGGCATCTACCTTGTGTTATGTTGCAAATTATGTGTCAATGTCTTCCTTGTCATCTCAAGAAGAATATCTCAGTTTACTTCTCCTGGAGCAGACCCTTTTTTACTTATGGTTTTGGGTCATCGCAGGACAACAGTTGTTCCACCCGCGAATATGGCCAAGATTGCGCTAGACCTAGCAAATTCTTCACTTCGTCTCTATGTTGCACTCATGATAGGCTAATTTTGGCAAGTTTTTTAAACAAATCATCGAAGCTTTGAAGTGTAACAACTTCATGGGTGGTCCTAGGGTTGGTTGTTGGATCAGATGAGCTCGCCTCTCTCCTTTGGGATGGTTGTTCCACCTTTTTTGAAACCTATCAAAGAGATAAGCTCTTTCTCCCATCTTTTATAGAATCTCCTCCTCCTATAAATACTTCCTCCATGAGTAATATCATCTAGCTTTAGAGGTCAAGAATTCAATAGTAAAAGTAGAGAAGTTTTGCTAGAGTGTGGAAGTAGCCTCTCATATAACTTAGCTTAGGATGGTTTTGAGTGGAGTTTGTTTGATTGTAAGAATGTTATAGCATTAGCCTTTTGGGTAGGAGAGAGAGTTATTCGTCTTTTGGGAGACAATCTATGAGTGAATGCTTGCGAGAAACATGCTGACAGGGCCCTTCAAGGAGGCTTATGATGTCAAGGCTTGGTTGTAAGTTCTACTTTAATTTACATTAATACAAATCAACAACTTATTTCATATATTGTATGTTGAATTTCGTAATGATAGCTTGAAGCTCCTTGACTCTTTAAGTAGATAGTTTTTGTCGTACTCTATTATGTTCGTGGTTGTGTTGTGTATGTTGTTTTCAGGTACAAGTGATTAGAAGAATGAGAGCTGGAGTAACACAATAGGGACGTCATCAAACGATGATTTCAAGGTAAGCCTTCATGGCATCAAATTTCTAAGGAAATTTTCTTTGGTATTGTTTTTGTGGTGACTAGACCCACTCTAGGGCTAGAGGGGTTTCCTCTGTCCACCGAGGGAACTTGCTTGTGTCATAGTATTCTTTGTGTTCATGTAGGTTGGTGTAATTTCTTGTGTGTTTCCTTGTGTTAAGGGAGGCCTGTAGATGTGCTTATGTATTCCCTATGTTTGCACATGATAGTGTAATTTGTTTTTTTCCTTATATGAAGGGAGGCCTTTATACGTTCATGTTTATTCCTTGAGTTCAAAATGCCAAAATAGTTTCATGTGTATCACCTGTTGTGGCCTAAGCATGCTTGTGTGTTGAATTCCAAAAGATATTTCAATGGAGTAGCGATACTCTAGTTATATCCAAGTTGAGAAACCTACAGGGATTGCTCGCTGAGAAACACCTATGTCGTGGCTACCTGGGCTGATAAACCACTAGAAATGAGTTGGTTGAGAACTTACTGATAGGTTGAGGGACCCCAATGCTAGTTGGATGGATAACACCTAGTGT
The DNA here is from genome assembly GCA_000404065.3 of Pinus taeda. NCBI lineage: Eukaryota > Viridiplantae > Streptophyta > Pinopsida > Pinales > Pinaceae > Pinus > Pinus taeda. The sequence continues at coordinate 42,265 of APFE031673557.1, read as the reverse complement.
AGCCTTAGGGTTGAGAACACAGGGGCAAGTACCACTGATCAGTTTTGGACAATGCACTCTTATTCATACATAAGTAATATAGTTGATAAAACTCCTTTTTATTCATACATATCTCTCTCCAAGTTTGAACTGAGAATCTTTGTGCTTTGCTTGAGCCCTTGGGTTGTTTTGTTATTGGTTGAGAGCCATTGGAGTATTATAGCTGGGAGCTATTAAGAAACACCTAAGAAAAGGGCTTTGTTCCTTGTAAGTGAGTGACTAGTTGAGGAATCTTGAGTAAATTATGTCCTCAGACTCTGAATCCAATTCAGGGGCGGTTGGCTGCAAGAAAGAATAACAGTGCAGTCAACCTATGGTTGGGTGGAGAGTTGAAGTCTTACTCTTAGTCACCATCCATCTTCATAAGATAAGTTCCGACTTGTGTCATTGTGTGCAATTTAAATGTCTATTGATATTGTTATATAACTTGTGATGTTGATGTGGAAAATGTATTATTGTGTATTATGATAAGAATGATGCTTATTATTTTCCATGATGTGAGAGATATGCAGAATCTTTGTTTCAATGGTTAATTTATTGTATTAAAATCACTTGTATCACTTGGGTCTGGGTTTCCAACTTATTTAAAGGTATCATGCCTATAAATATGTATGTATGTATGTATGTTGTAAAGGAAGGGATGTGGAAAATTGTTATCATACTATAAAGGCATTGATATTCCAATGTGTTATGCTCCCTTAACAATATAACAATGGTATTCCCAATTTGTTAAGTTGTGTAGCCTCACCTTGAGCTTTGCATTCATGGCTCTAGATCGGGGAGACTGTGGAATCATAACTTTTGCGCATGAGAGTAGTAGGCTCTGCTATTAATTCGGATTAGGATGGATAGCCCCAAATTTTTCTTAGGATGTATAAGTATATTGTTCAAAGTACTTGACTCACCAACATTTAGGGGATCTCCCTGATATGAAGTCCCAACTAGACCTCACACCGTTTGGAGTAGGAGTCCTAGTACTGGGTGGTAATGTTATGCCTTGACCATGGAAATGCACAGAGGAAAGTATGATAACTTTAGGTAAGAGAAAGTGTGTGACCCTGCAGAGAGTCAAGTGTGATGCATGAAGGTTCCAACACATGAAGGTAAAAGGAACTATGCCCCTTGGAAGCCTAGAATAGTACACAGCTTGAAATGAACACATGAGTGAAATGACATCACAAGCTAACATGTGGAATAGTCCACAAGTTAAAGTGAAGAGTTAATCCAATAACTCGCATTCAACAATATTCGTACAAATGAAAAAAAAAAGTTCATAAGCATATGCACAAGTTAAATAACATACATTAACAATACAACAAGAATAGTAATACTATATTAACAACATATGCATGAAAGTGTGTTGGTTGTGATTTTATTATGATAAGTGAAAGTTCCATTCATACATAAACCATTGATGACCGTCAGCCACAATAGTGTAACATTACAGTCAAGAAAAATTGCTCCATGCTATGGAGAAGCCAAGGCTCTTCAAAATACTCCCAAGCTCTTTCTAATCCTAAGCCTAGCCAAAATATTGGCTCCCAAAAACTTGTTACATGAGTTATGAGGTTCTATTTATAACTAGAGGGGTGTGACTCTTCAACTCCACGTTGTGACCCTTGGACTAGCCTCATGAATCTTCAACTTCTTTACAAAATGACACATTACATTACATGGTGACTTTTCATATTCCAATATTGACACTTGGAATTTTACTTACAACACAATTACAAATGATATTGCATTTTACACTCGTACTTATATAAGACAAAATAGGATAGAGACAACTTGACAGCCTAACAAGACACAACACTATGATGTTGGAGTTTGGGACAAGTCTAGTTCAACAACCTCCACTTGCTGCTTCTTGGTCACATATTAGTTCCAAGCTTTGTATTGTGTGATGGTGTCCCCAAACTACTCAATGGTGTCTTGCTGGAAGTGGACTCTAGCCTCCATGGCATCCAGGTGCATTGTTTTGGAACCTGTTTCCAACTCGTTCTAAAGCATGAGGAACATTGTTTTTACTTTGATAGGTCCACCGATAACTTTTGTATGTTGTGTGCGTTCAGTTCCAAGTATTCCCTGGTGGCATCCTGTATTAGCTTCTCCAAGTACTCTTCAACCTCCTATCGGACTTGGTTCTTTAGCTTTGGTAAGGGAATCGATTAATGGGATTTGATGTGTTCTCACCAAGACATCCAAACTATTGTACAACCACATGTAGAGGCTTATATGCTGCCCATGAATGAGGCAAGTTGCTTGTTATATTGAATCAACATTTGAATCTTCACTTTCTCCATTTCTACCTGTGGCTTCATTTTCTTCACTAAGTCAAACGGGGCCCCTTTGAACCGCATCGTCCATTTTTGCACATAGGAAATGGAAACTTGTATGTTTTTTAGAGTTTTGAAAAACTCATTGCTCTACTGCTATAAGCCATGAAAACGAAAAACTACTTTATGTAAGGTTACAAACCTACCATAGAGCTTCCGCATGGTTTCTCCAAGAGTTGATACTTCAGCAAGTATCACTGCTCTCATCTCTCCCAGTGTGGAAACTGCATTATGCACTGCTGCTCGAAGTTGTTCTACCTTCTTGCCTAGAAGCCTACAAGTTATGTGCTAGTTTCTCATTCTCAGCCATCAAATACTGAACATTGATTTTATTTCTCTTGCATAGGCCAAGCTGGCTTCGACAATGGCATTTGGATGCTTCCTGGTGTCTGACACTATCACCCTTTCTTTAATGAATGCAGGTGATCATATGAAAGTTGATTCCTTTATGCTTGTACAATCCTATTTTGGAGCTCATGGAATGATAGATTGTACACATCCATGACTGGATCATCATCAAGGAGAACAACATATCCTTTCTCACTCAAGGTTGGCTCTACTGCTGGAGGTGGTGGAGACTGAGCGATGACTTGTGGTACCCTCAGCATTAGGTCAACATCTTCATGATGTGTCTCCTATTCCAACTCCATGTCTTTCATTTCAATCAGTTGCTCAATCTACTGAGCAAGCTCCTGATCCTACATATGTTCATCTTCCTCCTCAGTTGCTAGTTGTTCTTGGCCCTAAATCTATATCGGTGTTGTTTCCTCTATCATTGTGCCCAGCTTGTGTCATTCTTCATGTATTTTCTTCTCTTCTCGTTCTCTCCTCCTCAACTCTTGTTATTCCTTCATCTTCCTCTCTACTTCTTGAAACTTCCATTCTGCTTCCTGAAACCTCTACTTTTATCTCTTCCTTCGCTTTACTCTTTGCACCCTTTGCTTCCTCTTTGGTTCTGCTGCCAAAGTTTATTTCTTGATAATATTATCTTATTTTATTTTTCAACCTTTTTATCCCTCTAGAATATCAATAATCTTCCTCTTTTCATTGTCCTCCATGGGATTGTTTCCTTCTGCTATTGTTGCTTCCAGATTTGTTGTTATCTGTGGATCAGTCTGTGAAGTCCTTGCTAAACTGAATGACTCATTGAGTTTGGAGGCATTGTAGCAATATCTCTAAGGATCCTCCTCTGGGCAATGAAATGCCCTGTCGGTCCATGGAAAGTAGACTCTCTTACAATGGTCATTACAAATATTGTGGGGATCATACATATTAAATTCCTTGGTGTTGAACTTCAATCTCACTATTTCCTTAGCCTCGACATCCACGAATTTCAAGTTCTTTATCTCGTAAAATATAATTTTCAAAGGAAGAGTGGGTCATGGTGCTTTCTTCTTACTGTGCAGTGCTGATGAAAACCCTGTAGCAAGATGGTATGATACTTCTTACATGATCAGTTTGTCATTGGCATACCTTGGTAAGACATGCGGAGGCTTCTCTCTGTTAGCACCTAAATCCACCTTAGGCTGAAAGAAGGCAAAATTCAGGGTAACCACAAACCGCGCTCAATCTGGTAGCTAGCCCTACCAGAGCAGGAGAGGGATCTCTCCGAGTCACACTCAATGAATAACTACATGAAAGGCCTGAGATGACTTACAATGAACTATTTATCTTACGCTAGTAAGTGAAATACGGATACAAGAAGTGATTTTTATGAATGACTATGTTCTGGGATGGTATGGGACCAATGGACCTCAATGAACAGAGAACTTAATACAAAGGCACAGATTATTTCGTGAGGCAAGATAGGCGGAAAGCCTAGCAATTTAGTTTAAGATAGTGCAGAATGGAGAGATTGATTAGGAGGGTGAAAAGGTCATGGAAAACATGAATCCTTTTCAATAGAAGAATGAACACTGAACATGAAATTTTCCCACAGGCAGAGCAATAAAATTGAATTCTACCTTAGCTAACTCAGAAAATTTCACTGGAAATGAATATGAAATGAAATATGAAACATAAAAAGATACATATGAAACATAAGAGACACATTTTCTACACTCACAACCACATGAATCTCATGAAACAGAGCCACTTCCTTTCATTAATCCTCTGTAAAAAATATTACAATGCAGAAACAAATTTCTTTCCCACAGTCTCCCAGAGTTACAAGCCAACCAACCCTTTGCAAATGGTTTGCATACAATATATAGAATGTGCCATGAAGAGATAGAACGCCCAAGGGTTGGGGAGTTACTCGAATCATTATAAAATGAAGGTGGAGATCCAAACATCAGCTACAGGTGCAACGCCACAAACATGACAAATGGCTTGGATGACCCTTTGCCTTCATTTGCCACTTGGATAAATGCCCATCTGGAGTGAAAATACTTTTAAAACCGCCTTAGGTGCCGAAAAAATGAAGTGTAGATGAGGGGGCCCACTTATGAAAAGTCGGGAAGCGAAATTTCGCGAAACAGAGGCATTTTGGGTGTTTTTTCCTATATGCGTCGCGCCCTTTTCTATATGCATCATGCCACTTTGCGGCCAATTTTGAGGCACTTGTAGGAGTCCACAATGTGACCAAGTGTACTCGTTGGAAAGCCTGTCCTGTCTAATTTCCAACCTAGGTGGAATTTTTGAATTTGGAGCTCGTTTGCCCCTCTAAATATTCATTCACCAAATACTGCTTCCTGTGTGTCAAAATAGGGGCAGTGGGGCCATTTTTTGGGTGTTTTTGACCTCCTGGAGACTCAAATCATGCCCAAATTTCTTGCTCGAGTGCTAGTGGTCGTGATTTTTCCTGCTGAATCCAAAAATTCAAACCATTTCTCATTTGGAGCTCCCAATCCTATGCGTCGATCTGGTGGCGCGACGCGTATAGAGAAAAAACCTGTGTTTGTGCCAAAAAATTCCCATGTGACCAAAATTGTCCCAAATTTCTTGAAATTTGGGCTGGAGGTTCTCTAAGAGGAACTATGTTGGGCCACAAAAGCTTCAGTTAAGATTCGAAGCTGATCTTGCTCTTTTGCCTCTTTCGTTGCTCTGCTCAGTTTGGCCTTCAAGCTCCTTATTTGGGCCTTTGCGCTCATGTTGCGTGCCCTGTAATGACAAGCCATTCTCCTCAATATGGTTTTTTCCCTGTTGGCCTTCTCCAATAGTCTCTCCAGGTGTAGATTGACCCGCTTTAACCAAGACTCACAGTCGTTGTTGATCTCTTGCTCCAAGGTAGTGAGCTCGATCCTCCTCTGCTGGGCAGCTTGTCGATTCTCACGGATGCTTTCCAACTCCATGATTGCCTGCTGGTACTCAAGCTGCTTGTTCCTCTGCTTTAGATACTTGATGATCCATCTGGCCCTCTCCACATTGAGTATCAAGTCTTGGATCTCCGAGTCCTGCTCTTGAATGGTCATCCTAAGTTTGGCATTTTCTACCTGTGCCTCATCATCCTGAATGAGGATGACATCGGTCTCCTGGACACCTGATGGCCCTGCATCATGCACAAGCTTCTTGCCCTTGTACAGTACCTGTGTAGTCGATGCCGGAAGCAAGGCCCCTTTCACCCTGGGTGGAGATAACACTCGCTTTGCTGCTGCAAACAAGTGCCTACTGCCTCTCTGATATGTAACAAAAACTGGCATGGTAGTGGTCTCATGGTGCTCATGCTGATGAGAAGGACCACCCAAATTCAGCTCTGGCTCTGATAGTACCTGTGATGTGCTGAATAAATGATGGGAAATGAAGTCCTCCCAAGCAATGCTCTGCAATCCCAACTGATGATCGACCAAAATCCGGATAAGAGCAAAGTGAAACACATTGTTAAGCTGCTTATGCGGGGTATTATGCAGCATGAAGGTGTTCATCCTCTCTATATTTCTGCATATGAAAAACGGGAGGTTCATCATCCTCACCTTGGTAAAGTGCATGAGCAAGCAGATGTGATACGCATATAGTCGAGAGAACCTCCACTCACAGCTGAAGTATTTCATGATCAATATCATGAGTGGAGCATACTCATCTTTCAAGTATTTGAAGGGAAAGACTCTTGTGAGCTCATTCAAGAATCTGGCCTTGATGTAAGGCTCATAGTGTTACCTATCCACCTTCTTCTTCTTATGCCACTGTTCTCCAACATTTGGTATACCTGTTGCCACTGATATAGCTTCGGGTGTCAATGTGAAAGTGACCCCTGCCAAGATAGACTGACCTCCATGTAGATGAAGCAAAAATAAATGGGCCAACTCATGATGAACTCTAACATTTGCCACCCTTTGACAAAATTCAAAACATGATAGGTGTTGGAAGCATGACATGGCAAGAGGACATGCTTGTAACTCGGTGA
>APFE031673554.1:0-12027 GCA_000404065.3 Pinus taeda | reverse complement strand
TTTCATATATATGTATGTTAATATAGTTTTAAATGGTTTAATATATGTGTTATAATTAAGCCAGAAGGCCCCTCCTGTCTTACCTATATTCCTTATATAGGTCTGATGTTAGACAATTCAAATGTTTTCCACCCTTAGATACACTTTACCAAGTGTTACCCAACACCTTAATTAACTAACTAACTATCTCTCTAGGGTTTTAATGTTCTTTGAGACTATAAATGTTTCGTAGTGTAAATGTTGTGCATAGTTCTGAAGAAATCACTCATAATGGTAGTGAAGAAGACAAGGTCAGATACAGATACAAATGTGCAAAATTTTTTCATAAGCTTCCTTTTCATTTTGCAGAGATTAGGAACTTTAATAGCATAAAGATGGAATACTTTTGTTTGCTAACCAAAGTATGGTGTATGTGATTGTTTGTGATTCATGAACTTGTATTTACGATACAGGGGATGGTAGCTGTTGTGGGTGAAATGGTATGGATTTTGTCCCTAATTTGTGCCATGTTGAGTATATTCATATATTATTTTTGTGCACTGAAACAAATCTATATGGTGGAGGTGTCCTGTTATAGGTATCATTTCACAATTTCATAGAACATGACATGATTCCATGGGAAAGAGTGTGGAGTTTCAAAAAAAATCTTGAAAGAGACACACCCACCATGACCATGCTCTTCCTATTACTCTGCACTACTTACGCCTTAGTTTAACGCACAAGGCTTCTTGCCATGAAGCAGAGATCGCCATGTTTATCAACTAGGGATTCAACACACCTATCAATACTACTGATCGAGGCTAATTCCACAAAGGTAAGTTTATTTGAATGAATTTGTAAACCATCCAAACCACTTGATGAAAAAGAACTCCCACATTTAAAACATCCATCTTAGTAAGGATTTGTTCAAAGAAGTTTGCACATCCATCCTGAAATGCAAGACACTCTCCTGCCTTTTTAATATCATCTATATTAAGCCCTCAAGGACACTTGACTGACACAACTTTTTCTTCCATACATTTGAATCACTCCTACAATGTTCAATGTAAAAGAATATAGTCGCTATTAGTATTTGAATATAGTTTCAGTTTGTAAACATACGATCCGAAATTATGTTGCCAACCCTTTGTTCCCATTTTGTCCATTTTTCTGAGTACCTTGTGAGCCATCTAAATAAATCAATCCAAAATCGATAATGTCGATGGAAAAGGTCAACAGTGTCTTGTTTGTAGAATATGTGCCCACATGCTATGGTTCTCTGCAACAGAACTACACTAAGGGATGGAACCTTCATCCCCAGTTTCCTTCAAATAAATATAACAAATAAATGCATTATCAAAGAATTAGCGTTTCATCAAAATAATCATGATTGATATCTCTTAATTCTTTTAGTATATTAGAATTTCATCAAAATATCCATGATTGATGTCTGTTAATTCTTTTAGTATATATCATATATTTTCATCTCTTGTGAACTTAGTCATCAAACCATGTTCTATGGCTACGTGTGAATTTTTTTTGGAGAAGGGAGGAAACTAAGCTCTAAAAGTCAATATTCTTAACCCGCATTCAAACTCTCAACTTCCAACTTCAATTGATATGACGATGCAGTCATGTCTCACAATGAATCAACTTATGCTACAAGATTAACCTCTTATGGCCCAAGCATCATTGATGCAAGGAGTACAACACAACTTTGGTCTTTTTGCAACAAACAAGTTATTAAAATGTATCCCCAGTCCTCTACTAATCTTGCAACAATTGGGTTCCTTGCAACTATTGTGAATTCTATGGATAAACACCACCAAGGTAAGCCACTTGTGACCAATGCAGGCGAAATGGGAAACTTTGGAGGAATTGTATTTGGCATGCTAGGAAGAGGTTTCAAGGGCTCTCGGGCTGCAAGCTCACAATATATTCAAGGCACTATAGATCTCATGTATAGGTCCTTGGAAACACAAACTAATCATTCTCATGATCAACCTAGCATGGTGCACCAGGGAAGCAAACAATTTACTAATGTGTCGTTGTTGAGGTCTTTTGAATAATCTATTTATGAATCTCGTCAACTGTTGCAGTTTTGATCTATTTGTTCTTAAAATACATTTTCCTTGTCCTCGGAGTTGAAGATAATTGTTAAAACTTCATTATGACAATTATTTGTACCATCTACATGTAGACAATTTATTTCAATTACTATTGCTTATTTTCTTGTCATCATGTTGGTTGTGTTTGCAATCCTTATCTGGATTACAATATAATACTCAAATGAATATTGCTAATTTATGTCAATATGGGTATATCTTACGTGGATGTTGCATCAGTTTATTGATAAAATTGGATAGGATGAACTCAAGGAATGGGTTTGTAACTTGTCCCTCTGTTGTTGTTCTTGAAATATATCATATATCTTCATTTCTTGTTAATTTAAACCTATTTGAATCCATTGATGTCTCTTAATTCTTTTAGTATATATCATATATTTTAATCTCTTTTTTACTTAGTCACCAAACCATATTTGATTGGTATGTGTGAAGTATTTTTTGGATAAGGGAGGGAAACCAAGCTCTGAGAGTCAATCTTCTTAACCAACATTCAAATGCTTGACATCCACATTCAAATGCTCAAAATCCACAACTTATTGTGCCATAGCTTCATTAATACTAACATTTGTTTTCTATAGTTTCATGTAAGCCTCCATGACTTCTTCAGCTTCATTTACAATTTGGTCCCAAGCCTCTACAACCCTTGGATTATTGTGGGATCCCCATGAAAATGAAGTTGGAAAAATTCTCTATATAATTTCAATACCATTTGGTTTAATGGAGCACCTTAATGGTCAACAACTTAAAATGACTTGTAGTTTGGACCTCATGGGGTTTATGACTATCTTTAAATTTTTTATGAATGAAACTGATCTGATAATCACCCTATGAGTGACATCAGTTGAAGTTTTATTAAACAAAAGGTATTACAAACTCATGCGCTGGTGTGTGTTTTGTGTTATTTAAGCAACGGTTCGATGAGATTGCTAATACACCGACATTTAAATGGAAAGACATAGAGAAATACAGTAAGCAAACATAAAGACACAAGTAATTTTAATAAGGAGTTCACCCTATTCTCTAGGGCTATGTCTCCAGTCCAGTGCTCAGTGGTGGCCTTATTTTATTGTGTCTTTAGGCAGAGAATTATAATGCAAGGACTCAATGTGAGTTCTCCTGAAGCAAGTTTGCTTGCCAGGGTGGCTTCTTGGATTCCCCAAGCCACTGGAGTACACAGACTCTTCTTCTTTCTACCAGCGCTGTGACCTTCTGGTCTACAATGGAATGATCCAAATATGATGCTTGATCTGGACAGATTCCTCTATGGGATGGCTTGAATCTCTCCAGCTTTGGTGCTCGATGTTGCCACTGCGTTAGCACAGACCTCTGCCTGTCTCTGCTTCCGCTTCACTGCCTCTTCTCTGGTTTCTGTTTCTCAGTTTTCAACTGTTCCACTATCCACACTTAGCCGATTCGACTGTCTCTGTTCATGGCTTTTAGCCTTTGAACTCATGCCCATTCAGTTCCTCTTCTGCCTCTATCGATTCACCTTCTGCTGCTGCGCTTGGAGTTCCCTATTCGGCATCAGCATGAACGCTCAGGAAGTGGCCACGTGTGCTCCTTTAAATAGCGCCAGCCTGCTCGTCGGTTCGTTTCTCTAGTTACATTGTGGATGCGTTTTTCCTCCACCATGGCGGTCAAATGGATTCGAAATCCCTTTAGAATGCAGCTTAATTCCCTATTGATTTCGCTTCTTTCTATCAGGCACAATCACACCCATCCGATCTGGGCTCCTCTAAATCCGATGTCATACACATGTCCCATGCGGTTGACTTTCTCGACCAATAACGCACAATCAACAACAGTTTTCTCTCACCTCCGCCGCCACACATTGATCGTTCACTGGGATCGCTCCGCTTCATCCAAAACCGTTTACCGTTTGAGGGTGCCCCGATCAATACCGTCGGTTTCTAGAGTGTGGTTCCTGCCTTGTACGATTAGTGCCTTTCGTTTCTCCGCCCGTAGTTCTCCGGCTCCCAAGGCGACCGAGTGCTTAAGGCTCCTAGACTTGCGCCATTTCTATTTTGAAGCCTAGTCTTGGGCTGGATTGCACAATCTTCTAAGGGAGGGCTACATGGATGGATTACGAAATTCTAGAGTCCAGCAGGTAGCCAAACAGGATTGCACAATTTTTGGAGGGAAGGTTGGTTCCCCTTCAGAATTGCGCAATTTTTAGGGGAGCATCTCATCCAGAAAATTTCCTAAGTCCAGAATGATAACCTGTGGGTGGGAGACAAACAAGTTGACATGCATTGGTTTTTGAGCCACTGAAACTCAGTTGAAGCCTATGTACTTTATAGTGCAAGACAAGCTGTTAAGGATCATTGGTAGGGAGGCTCCAAAATAAATCTAAGGCAAAATTTTGGAGGGTGGTTGTAGCTGCTACAGCATAATTATATCAAAGCTCTCCATAGCTTGATTGGCGGAAATCTCTTTCAAATGGGTCTGGGATTTAAACCATTTTGTATGATTTATGTTTCCATGCCTAATGAAACTACACGCGCAGAATCTCGACATGTGCAGTCTGAATCTGATAAAGAAACCAAGTCTATTGAATGCATCCAACACATTTTCCAACAAGTGCATGACATCTTGCATAATTCCAATACAAAGTATAGGAAGCGACATGATCATCATCAGGTGCCACATCAGTTTCAGGTACGCAAAAAATTTTGGTTGCATTTGCAAAAAGAATTCCTTAGCAGAGCCCATTAGAAACTATGTCCACTCCATTATAAACATGACACCATCACCAAGGTTTTGGGAGACAATTCTTTCGAGCTCAATGTTCCCCCATTCCTTGACCTACGCCCAATGTTCATTGTGGACTTCATTCATCCATACTTTCAACCATTGTTAGACACATCAGGCATTGCAAAATAACTAACACCAACAGAGCTCAACCTAAACTGCATGGAACAAGCCACAATTGATCAGATCATGGACATAGATAAAGTGTTGAAAATTCAACAAGAAAGACTCAATTTTGATTTTTCCTTAATTAAAAATTAGGAAATTCGAAATTCCACATCAACAGCCACCTTGGAGGTGTTAATTAAGGTGACAAGGCTCTTGTCACTGAGTTAATAACATTGAATTAGAGTTAATGAGTTGAATTTCAGCTTTCTTGAGTTGATTCCTAAAAATTAGCAGTCTAGCTCAGTTAATTCAAGATAGGGGCATGAATTTTAGTTGTGTGCACTAGGTTCCTAAATTTTAGGAGCCTAGGTTGAGTTAATTTCAGTTGTAGCAATTTAATTCAGTCAAATTGAGTTATGGTCACTGAAATTGGTTCCAACTGTTGGAGAAACTAGTGGACGGTCAAAGAGTCTTGTGTGACTTCAATCGCACTCAGTGATCATCCAGATAACCAATCAATTATCCTAAATTAGCTCAAGCATGCAGAGAATTCATGTTACCCAGTTGAGATGGAGATTCCAAGGTATTGTACTATCAATTGTAGCATATTCCAATGAGTACAGATGGTGCATGCAATCAGAGGAAGGACCTAAAGGAATTGCACAATCCAGATGAGGGAATTTCCTATTTGATAGGGGCTAATTTCCTCAAGGAACATCGTAAGGAATTAGGAGCTTGGAGGCTTGAGAAAATGTCTAAGTGTTGGTAAGGTTCAGTTAGTCAAGCAGAGGATAGAAGATACAGGTGCATGTTATGCTCAAGCTTGAGAAAGCATATTGTATTCATCTAGATTATTTGATTAATGTAATACATATAGTAAGGGGTATTGAGCAGTTGATTTCGCCTAGATAAATCTTTGTGCATGTGTGAAGTTTCCTTTTTCATGTTAATGATTTGTGTTCTCGATTGTGAATTTTCTTCTGCCAATCAATAGAGTAGCTTATAGTCTTATGACTTAGTAAATTTCATGAGAAATTTAGAATCTACACATTAATTTCTACATGGTATCAAAGATAGATTCACAGTAGGGAAGAGATTTCAATGTTGTCATTGTAGGAGGTTCGAATTTGAAGATTAGTGTTACAGGTTTTCTTTAGGACTAAGAAGATGGATTTTAATGGACTTAGGCTTGAGTATGCCCTGGAAGGCACCTCAAATTTTTTTGCATGGAAGATTCACATGGAGGCAGTATTGGATGACAATGGGCTACTAGAATACATCAAGACATATGTAGCAAAACCGCATGCTATGATGCCCAGAACCTCTCTTAGTGGAAGAAGGATGTGGCAAAACCAAGGAGAATATTATTTAAGGGAGTACGAGATCATATTGTCTCAAATATCCATGAGAAAGTAAACTCATTTGCGATGTGGAAAAAAATGACAGATTCGTTTGAGAACAATAGTGACTACAGGAAGTTGGCACTAAAGGAAAAACTTTGAAGTATCAAGATGCAAAAGAATGACACAATTCTATAGTACCTGAGCAACTTTACATAGTTTCATGATGAACTTGGTGGGTTCAGTGTTAGTGTCCCTAAAGAAGACTTGGTATCTTTAGCCCTTTTGGGCCTTCCCAAGAGTGAGCATAACTATCAAGATTTGGGAGTGACTATGGTCTGACCTATTGCAGGAATAAATAAGGCAGAATACCAGAGATGGGACCTCATCCAAAGATGCGGAAGAGGAATTTGCATTATTCAGCAAAGGAAGAAGGTGAAAGGGAATAATTCCAAAGGTGATATTAATTCCAGCCAAGAGGACACGAAGAAATACTCGTCCAAAATCAAGTTCTTTCACTATGTCAGGTCACGAGGTAACTCTTCAAAAAGAGAATGTATTATTCATTTAGGCTATCTATTATTATATTCAAGGGAGAGATTGTTCAGTTTCATCTCTCGGTGACTCTCCATTTCCTCTATTATTTATTTACACTTATTTACAGTTGTTCACCCAATCCCTATGATTAGGTGTCAACATTCCGCCCCTTAATTTGAAGGGATTTTGGTGAGTCCAAGCATCGTTCTGAATCTTTCAAGATTTTCTCTTCCAAGTGCTTTAATGAAGATGTCTGCAATCTGCTCATTAGTGGAACAATGGCAAAGATGGATTGTTTTAGCCTCAACATGATGTCGAATCAGATGATATTTTGTATTAATGTGTTTCATTTGTTCATGGAACTTTGGGTTCTTAGCCAACTTTATTGCCGAGGTATTTCCAATCATGAGTGGAGTCGATTGTACTTATTTTACCTGCAAATCTTTCAAAATTTTCCTGAGCCATACAATTTCTTTTGTTGCCTTAGCTATTTGCCACATAATCTGCCTCTATTGTGGAATTTGTTGGAACTGATTGTTTGTGCGATCTCCAGGAGATAGCTCCTGATCCAAGACTCATAGCATAACCCAAAGTAGAAACCTTAGTTTTTGTGTCTCCATTGAAGTCTGAATCAGAGTATCCAATCAAGCTAAAGCTGTCCACCTGTGTAACTTGATTCCAAAGTCTTGAGTTCCCTTAAAGTACTTTAGAGCTCTTTTTGCAACAGACCAATGTCCCTCACAAGGCTTTTGCATAAGCCTAGAGAAGATTCCAACAACAAACGAAATGGCTGGTCTAGTAGTAGTTAGGTAGTTGAGACTTCCTACAAGCTGTCTATACTTTGTTGCATCCTCAAATTCTTTTCCTTCAATGAATGTGAGCTTTAAGTTTTGTTCCATTGGAGTAGTCAGAGGATTTCATTTATTCATGCCAAGCCTATTCAACAGATCTCCAATGTACTTGTTTTGAGAAAGGAATATGGACTTCAGATGTTTAGTTACTTCAATACTAAGATAGTAATGAACATAGCCCAAATCAGTGATTTCAAAACCTTTCCTCAATTCCTTCTTTATAGATGCAATGTATCTCTCATTATTCCCTGTCATCGAAAGATCATCTACATATACCACACGATATACAACTATTTTTCCAACCTTCTTGACAAATAAAGTTGCAACATCAAGATCATAATGTTTGAAATTGAGTTTTAGAATATGCTCAGTTAGTTTTTCATAGCAGGCTCACGGTGCTTGTTTGAGGCCATACAAGGATTTCACAAGGTTGCATACTTTATGTTCATGTCCTTTTACAGCAAATCCTTCAGGTTGGGACATAAAAACATTTTCTTTTAGATCTTCATTCAAGAAAGCAGTTTTTACAAGCATTTGATGGAATTTTCAAACACTTTGGGATGTTAGGGCAAAGAGTGTCTGGATGGTAGCCCACTTTGCTGTGGGGACAAAAGTCTCCTCATAATTGACCCCTTCCTTATGTGCAAAACCTTTTGCCACAAGCCTGGTTTTTTGCTTGTCAAGTGGGCCATCAGCTTTATACTTGTTCTTGTAGAGCCACTTGCAGCCAATTGGTTTGTTTCCCAATGGAGGATCAACCAGCTTCTAAGTGCCATTCTTTATCAAGGCATCATACTCCTTGTTCATTGCTTCTTTCCATTCATCATGAGAAGCAACTTCTTTAAGGAAGTTGGTTCAAAATTTGTAGACAATTTCAATTCACAATCATAAGAAACATCCATATCAACAGGTGAATAAGAGTCATCTACATCACCTCCATTTTGCCGGGTTGAATTTCTAGTTCTTGTCTTTCTAACCTCATCAGGATGAACACTTTCAAGTGTCTTTTTCAGCCACTTTGGGGGACCTTTCTGAGATGGTCCAGGCTGCTCCGTTGATTGAGTTGGGACTAAATCAAGATTGAATCTCCAAATTTTGTCAATCACATCACTCAAATTATCATCCGTTGTTAGAGTTTCATATGGGGGAGAGAGTGCTCCAGAAGAATATTCCATGGGTTGATCTAATATAGGAATCACCCCTTCAAGATGTGGAATCTGATTATCAAATTCTTGAAATGATTTTGCATTTGTGAATCTATCCAAGCAATGAAGTTGCCACTCAATGACATTGTCAGTTTTGGATGATTCAAGAAAAATTACATCTCTAGATACAACAAACCTTTTATTGACTTCATCATAGAAATGGTATGCTTTAGAGGTGTTTGAATACCCCAGGAAGATACACTTACGACTTCTTGCACCAATTTTGTTTCTATATACATTTGGTATCAAGGCATAACATGTGGAACCAAAGACCCTGAGATGATTTACCAAAGGAATGTGCCCATATCACATTTCATAAGGAGTATTGTTTCTAATAGCATTAGATGGACATCTATGTTTTAGATATACAACACATAGAATTGCATCAGCCCAAAACATCAATTTTACATTTTTGAAAAACATCATGGAGCACACCATATTTAAGATTGTCTTATTTATTCTTTCAGCTACTCCGTTCTGTTGGGGATTATAAGGCACAATTGTTTGATGTTTGATCCCATGTTGGCAAAGATAGTTTTCAAATTCAGTTGAAGTGTATTCTTTTCCATTATGAGTGCAAATAGAACCAATATGAGATTGTCCATGTATGAAAGTTCTTTAATGTTTGAAAAGCATCAGATTTGTTCTTCAATAAATAAACCCAACAGATTCTGGTGTAGTCATCAATAAATGTCATCATATATTTATTTCCATTTGCAAAAGGAACAGGCATTGGACCACATAAATATGAATGAATGAATTCAAGTTTTCTATGTTCTCTGGAATGTGAATCATGAAAAGATTGTTTGCTATGCTTTCCTAGAATGCAAGCATCACATTGCTTAAGTTTCCTAGGAATTGTAGGTAAACCAGTAACACCAATTTCCTTCAACAAGTAGACGTTGTCATAGTTCAAGTGTCCAAATCTAGCATGCCATAATAAAATTGATGGAAATGTACCTTCTTCATAATGAGAATTGTAAGAGAAATTTAGTGCACGAGCAAAGATACCCTACAGCTTGAGAAGCCTTTCTTCTTCTATCCCTGTCATGAAAAGTGAGTGGTCTAATTATTTTCTCACCTCAATCTTGCCATCAAACATATGAATGGAGTGTCCTTGCTGGTGAATGTGGACCAAGGAAAACAAGTTTCTCCTCAAATGTGGGAGATATAAAACATGATGCAGAAGAAACTCTGGAAGACCAGACAATTTAAGGCTGATTGTACCAAGCCCTGATGGCTAGAGTTTTGATTTGTCTGCAAAGTATACTACTCCATCAATGAAAATAGCATGGGAGCCAAACAAAACAATAAAAACAACGCTTATATATGTAGGAGACAACATGTTATATGAAAACAACATTTATATATGTAGGAGACAACATTATATATGAAAACAATGTGGGAGACAACATGTTATATGAAAACAACACTTATAAATGTAGGAGAAAGCATTATATATGAAAACATTGTGGGAGGCAACATGTTATATATACCAGCGTAGTGTTGTATATATATCAGAGTAGAATGGAGGAGCGTTTATGGAGAATCTGTGTTAATACACTTCCATTTACTCGGTTTTAATTAGTCATTCCTGTTGTCATGATGCATGATTGTTCATTGCTGGGTTTTGAACTCTCAATCGGTGTATATAGAAGAACGTGGAGCTGCCAATGTTTAGAAGCCAACGTTTACATACATGAGGGAGCATTGTATAAGGGAGTTGTGTATCTAAGGGAGCTAGTGTAACCAAAGCCTGGAGCAGTGTTTATGGAGCGCTTATGTAGAATCAATGCTAGAGGGATCGATCAATCAAAGCGTGAACTAGAAGAAGCTCAAAGAAGAACTGTATTTTTTTTCATCAACATAATATGCCGCTGGGAGAGGTATGGGAGAGAAGCACATGAAGGTGGAGGAGCGTGGGAGTTGATTCATTCAGTTAGGAATAGAAACGCATATGACAATGCACTATTGAGGCCTCTTGAGCATGACAAAGGTGTCAGTTCTGCAAAATAAGTAGAACATAGCCCAGGAGTGAGTTACAAGGGAAAACTGTAATGCCAAAGATAGAGTTGGCTCTGATACCATGTCAGGCCAGGAGGTAACTCCTCAAAATGAGAATGTATTATTCATTTAGGCTATCTATTATTATATACAAGGTAGATATTGTTTAGTTTCATCTCCCGATGACTCTCCATTTCCTCTATTATTTATTTACACTTATTTACAGTTGTTCACCCAATCCCTATGATTAGGTGTCAACACACTATCATGAATATGGGAACTCTGCCACGAAGTGTCCACAAAAGAAGGAAAACAAGAAGGAGCCTACAATAGTGGTAGCAAGTGAAGATTTGGCATCACATTTTGAGCTTAACTTCACTCTCATCGCATGCATGATGAGCACAATGATGAAAATTGTGTGGTATCTGTACAGTGGTGCATCGTTCCACATGACGGGGAACAACGAAATTTGCAGTGACTTGGAAGAGAAGTATCTCTAGATACACATCGAGATGGGAGATGATGGAACGTACATCGTGATCAGGATCGACATAGACATGTTTTAGAGGGAGTCTAGCTCCCCTATTAAACTTAACGATGTGATGTTTGTTCTGGGTCTAAATAATAATCTTGTCTCCATTTAATTTTTGGAAGACCATGGGTACGATGTGGTCTTCGACAAAGGAAAGGAATTCCTGAGACACATAAACATAGAACAGGTGAATAAAATCAGTATTCGAGCGAAGAAATTATATGCGCTTGAGGTAGAAGAAGCATGCAAATCCTTGAGGATAAAGTCATAGACTAGAGACATGGTGGTTGAGAGGAAGCATGTTAGAGCTCTCAACATGTAGCCTCAGAAGAAGCCTTGGGAATTTTTGGAGCAACCACAAATGGAGAAATATACATGAGGCAAAGTGGAGAAATCCACTCAAGTAAAGACCTCTAGCAAGGGGAGTGTTCGAGCCAGGTGGCTAGAGGGAACACATGCACCCATACCTCCAGGTGTGAGTGGGGTGATGTGAATACCTAGTCCAAGGATTGCGGAAGTTTGGGCAAGGTACATTGAGGCATTCTCCTCATGGGTCGTTACCTTACAATAGGGGGCCCAGAGTACTCAGTAGCA